>OX578133.1:14573499-14820999 GCA_951213105.1 Amaurobius ferox
AGTACAAGAAAAATTAGAAAGGTAATATTTCTTATTACAGAGAAAAATAGCTTTTAAAATATATACATTTAGTTAACATTTGACATGCAATGCTTTAATCATTTTAAAAAAATATATTTTTTAAAAACAAATAATGAGCAAAAACAAAACACAGGAATTTTTTACACACTAACTAGTATGTGTGCTTTAAGTACAAAAAGAAATTAGGATGGTAATATTTAATTTAATAACTAAAAAAATACTGTTATATGTATGGGAACTTGGTGTAAAAATTTCTGGCGTACTAAATCATTCTAATAAAAATCTTCTTAAAAACCATACAGTTATCTCTCTTATATTTTATTTTCTTATTTCACATATTATAAAAAGGTATTTCAGTAGAGCTGAAGATACCCATTTTTTCCTAGTGGCCACTGGCTCCTAAACCAATTTCATCTAATAGCCAGTATTGTAATCTTTGGCACACATCTAGAGGTTTTGGCCATATATATGATGCACTTGGGCCATGAGAATGCATAAACATAACATATACAAACAAAACACATATTAATTTCTAATTCATTGAGATGCATTCGTACCTCTTTAAGAATTTCTGAAGATGGACAGTTTTCCCACCTGTGTACCATACTTTTCTGATTCAGTTTAATAAACTTGTTTCTTTTAATAATGATATAGTATAGTCACTGATATGGATGGTATGAAGCATGGGTTTAATATTTTAATGATACAAACACATACAGAATTAATAACTTTGCTTCCAACAATGACATATTCTGTTGGATGTAGTGTACAAATTTTAGATAGTATTTTTACTTCATTTTGATTTTCTTTAAATGCAAGGTATAATTCCTTTAAATTATGCAAAAGTAATCTTTTTTGTTTCAATATTTTCCCATTTTTACTTAGTATAGATATGCAGTCTTTTTTTCTTGGACACAAACGAATGTTTTAATAAAAACTAGTGATTTTTTTTATAGTATCAGAATTTAATTTAACACATATTTCACTAACCATTGATAACATCCCTTCTGTTTATTTTATTTTTCTTGCTTTTTTTTTTACCAAATTCTCTGTAGTAATATAACAAGCCTTTGTTTGTTGGACTATCCATGAATCTTGGACTAATTTTAAAATTTGCAACTTTTTTTTAAATGATGCATCTAAAGACAACTTATTCAATAATTTTTCCATCATAGACGTGCAATTTGAGTAAATAATGTCTTTTGAATTTTGTGGCTTATTAATACTTTCAATACCCAATACTGTATCAGTTTTAGTAGCAACATGGCTACTTAATTTCTTAACTTGCATATAACTGAGTTTCCTCTTAGAGCTAAATCTATTGACCTTTATTGGCGATAAATCCAAAAGTTCACAGCTTTTATTCAATTGTTCCATTATTATTCTGACTTCACTATAACCTGCATCATTGGTCATCTCCATGTCAGCAGTATGAACCTCTGACTCACTAATTGATGAATGCAAGGAAGAATAACAAGAAGTACAGAGTTTTTTTCCTGGAATGAGTAATTCCTGATTTATCATTGACAGTCTCAGAGAAATTGGTATTAGGTGCAGCTCTGATTTTGGTGAGGTGTTTATTAAATGAATCACAAGTTTTCTGTCTTAAACTGTACCATTTCAGATATTCATCCTTGTGAATCTTGCAGATACTACACTACCACTCAGGACACAAGTACAGAAATAAACTCAGTATTTAATGACACATTGATTTTCTTGCAGACAAAACATTCAATTTTTTATAGAATAAGACAAGAACTAATCATGGAAGATAAATAAAAGAAATAATCATAGAAGCACAATTCACTGATTTATTTGTTGAACATACTCAGCTCTGAACACTTGAACAAAAATGAGCTCTGAAAGGAATAAGTCACCCAGAAATGTAATATAACATTGTATTTTGAACTCAACCTAAGAGAAAACAGATGATGCAGGTCAAGTAATCATTTCAGAAACTTTGACAACTAATATATGTTAATTGCTATTACTTATATAACAGAACTGCGAGGGTATTAGAGTTGAAAATTCTGAGGCTATAGGCAGCTGATGTCTCATGTGACCCAGAAGCAGGTGTTTTTAAATGTTCCAGAAACAATATTAGTGCTATAGGATCACTTCCTTCTTCAACAGCTTGTTTGTTTATGTTTAGGTACTTATTTCAACTAGATAGGGATATCCCCCAGTGTTTCCCTTGAAGCTGGCAGGTTGATATTTTTAAAGATATTTTTTGGTGATAGACATGCTGTAGTTCTGTGTTTAATTTTTTATTTTATTTTAGTGCTGTTCATAAAAATGAGTGCTTTATATTATCTAATTACAAATTATTTTTTGTGAAATTAACTATATGTATGCTGAAAAGCTTCAGCTTTATGCGATAGTTGTCATTTATAAATAGGCGAACAGTTATTGTACTGCCTCTTAGATGAAATTTGTTTAGGTGCCAGTGGCCACTAGGAAAAAATGGGTATCTACAGTTTTACTGAATATAAAAAATGCCCATTTTATAATTTGAACTAAAAAAATAAAAATAAGAGTGATAACTGTATGGTTTTAGGAAGATCTTCATTAGAATTTTTCATCATCCCAGAGATTTTTACACTGATTTCTTATACATATAACAGCAAATTTTTTAGTTATTAAATTAAATATTACCATCTTATTTTTTTTTTTACTTAAAGCAAACATACTAGTTAGTGTGTAAAAAATTCCTGTGTTTTGTTTATGCTCATTATTTGTTTTTAAAATATATATATTTTTTAAATGATTAAAGCATTGCATGTCAAATGTTAACTAAATGTATATATTTTAAAAGCTATTTTTCTCTGTAATAAGAAATATTACCTTTCTAATTTTTTTTATACCTAAAGCGCACGCATTAGTTAGTATGTGTACCAAGTTTCAGAAAAAAATATGAGGGGCCATTTTTTTTATAGCCCATTAAAGTTACCTATCAATCCAGAGGTGATTTTTGCAATTTTCATGTAATAACAATATTAAAATATATATTTTTCACTGTTTTGATATGGCACCTATATTTCTGATATAAATAGCTTTAAATTGGTAGCAGAATTATTTAATTTGAGCCATTAGTTCTCAAGCTATTACATTTCTAAACATTAGTGCAAAATCCAAGATGGCCGCTATTTTGCAAAAATGACCATTTTTCAAATGCCTGTATCTGGGCCATTATTAGGATATATACATTACAAATTCAGATTTGGAGGTTTTATTACCATGTGTATCCATGGTAAAAATTAAAAAAAAATCTGTGACTACAGAGCAACACTCATCGGGTGTCCCCATATGGAATGACCCTTTAATACTATTGATGGAATGTAAATCAGGTTTAAAAAGACTATTATTTTTTAAATAATCTAACAGAAATTGAATATAAAATTTTTTACAGATAATAGCATAATTATTAGAGGCTTTATCAACATAGGTGATAACAAAGGATCTTTGTAAATCATTAATGGAATGTTTAATATTATCAATATTATATAAAGATCTAGACAATTTAATATCTCTAATAGCATTTTTAATTGATTCTAATATAGTAAATTTCCACATATTAAATGCCTCTAATGGCAGAGCGTATTTACAAGATAATTTATATATATATTTATCAAGATCTAGATTAATTGATTTTAAAACTTTAAAAGAATTATTACAAAAAGGTATCCTAAATTTAGTGCCAAATGACATAATGGTTCTTAACATATTGTCACTAACAATGTCTAAATCTCCTGTAACTATATGCCCCAAGTCGGAATTTAAAAATTTAGCAAATTTATTTAATTTACAAATACATTCACTATCTACAATTGACCGAGAAGAATGATCAATAGAGAGCGATTGTGAAACTTCATTATAATTAAATATAGACTTACCAATAGGCTTATTGTATTTGAATGTCTTTGAAACAAATAAATCACCAATAGGCAATAAATGTTTAAACTTGTTAAACAGATGTCCAAAATTTAGAGAATTATATATAGGATGTTTTGAAAGAGATAACACAATAAGAATTAGTAGTTGTATTATTATAATGAAATTGATTTAGTTTTAAATTTAAAAACTGTGATCTTGTAATAAGCAAATCAAAGAAAATATGATTAAAATGTTCATTAGCAAGATTTAATTTAAAAAAAATGGCATAAACCTTATTTAAATGTTTTTTCTTTACCGCAAAAACCCAGGATCTTATGAATTTCCATTGAAAAGTTCTATTAAATTGATTATGTAGAGTTATAATCTCAGATTTATGATCATTAAGTAAGGAATGTCCCTTTCCTCGTTTAAATCTTTTGAGTTTGATTGATTCACTATCATTTAAATGGGGTTTCAAAAAAAGTTGATTAAAAATAGAATATTTATTATCTACAAAATTATTTTTTACAACATTACCATTTAGATACATTTGATTTAATCCATATGGAAAAAGAGTACACTGTGATTTAATATAGTAGTTTTCAAAATAAATCCTATCTGCTTATTTTGTTTTTATATCTAAAATATGTATAGTAATGTTTTCAAAACCGTGTTTGGCAAAGTGTTTATATTCAATTTTATTGGAAGTAGGAAGAAAATTATTATTTAGAATATATTTTTTGACATGACCTCTGTGTACATTCATACGTAGATATATATATATCATATATATATATATATATCATATATATATATATATATATATTATATTATATATATTATATATATATTATATATATTATATATATATTACATTATTTCTGTAATACATTTTACAGTTGTGTAAACAGAAACGTAGAATCAGCATTAATGAAACATGTATGGCCCTTGATAACGTACATGTTTTCAGAAATGCTTTTCATATTCATTTTATTCCTTTTATAATCACTAGATTCCATTTATTCAATTTCCAAGCTTCTTGCATAGCTCATCGTGCTACACTAGGCTTCTGTTTTGCAAAAACCTTCAGTTTACAAGCAATTTTCATTGGTATTTCTCGGGTATATATATTACAAGTAATCATAAAAATCTTCAATTATATATTATATATATACTATATATATATACATATATTATATATATATATATAATATATATATATATATATTAATATCATATATATATATTATATATATATAATATATATATTAATATTATATATATATATTATATATATATATATTATATATATATATATATTATATATATATTATATATATATATTATATATATATATCTCTTTATATTTCACAAAAAAAAATCCATAGATATCAAATTAGTGAGATTTTGCATTCTACGGCATAAATATACCTGTAAATCGGTATACAACAATTAAAGTTTATTTAGTCCTTCAGATCTATAATTGTTATATTAGATCCATTTCTGTGACGGATAAAACTGAGTGTAAATGTATATTGTTCACAACCCACTTTGAACTGTAAGTCACAGACAATTTATCTCATGTGTGTACAAAAAATAATATAATTTTACTCTAAATAATTTTGAAATGCAGATTTTGGTGGGAAAATTTTACAATTTGCCATTGTTTTTAACGAATTTTTTTTAAACATCTATTTCATAGGATTTAGATGTTTAAAAAGATATAGTGGCTAATATGGATGCAGCATAAAATTATGGAGGAAGTAGGGTTCATGAAAGATTTCATTTCTTGTTCGGGAGAGAGATGTCACTTCCTATTCAAAAATTTATATTTTCATTTCAACATCTGTTTTTCAGACTTTGCTTTAGGTACAGCTTAGATGAAGACTGATATAGATTAAACATTGAATACCGGAGGGGTTGGTAGGGTTCACGAAGGATTTCCTGGTCTGAATATGTAACTTCTGGTTTTTCCAATAATTCATATGACTGCATGAAATAAGTGTGCTAAAAAGTATAGAAATACTTAATAGTTATTTCGAAATTGAAGTGTACACATCACTTTCCATTGCATAAAGGCTTTTTCATATTTTTTTAATTTTTATATTAAAAATTTCAATTTCGCCAAACTTAGACGTAAAAAATAATTGTAAAATATATTACTAATTCGAAAGAACGATTACACGTACGTAAGTTGCTGGAAATGTAATTGGCCAGGGAATTTTTAAATGCAAAGTGCAATTAATTTTGATATTTGTTTACCATATTTAAATTAGGAAATATTTTTATTTATTTTCCAATAACATTTAAAATTCTTCAATTTAATAATAAAATATTTAAAATTAAAATAATTTAAAAGTATAAAAGCATTAAAATTTCACCCGTTTTTAATTTTTAAGAAAATTTACTTGAAACTATCACATCGTAGAACCCCAAGGGTTCCGCAGAACAAACACATCTTGAAAAACACTGCATTATCCTACGTGTGTCAGAAAAGCAACATTGCTCCCAAACTGAAAAATGTCAAGCAAATTTCCTTAAAATGTTACAAATTTTGCATTTTTAAAATGACAAATATTTTATTTCCTCTTTTGAAATAATCTTCAAATTTCGTTACAGATTCCTGTACTATATAAGAATTGAATATTATACGGATTCTACACATATATTTTCTACGAAATCGCTTTATTCAAATAATAAATTATATGTATGTGTGTCGAACATTTCTTTAACTAATTTCAAACAATCCGTATGCAGTACACAAAGTTTTTAAATATATGTATTTTAATAGTATTACTTGAAAACCACATTAGTCGGATTGTTATTTGATTTATAAATAATCAAACCAGTATTTGAAATACTACTGCATACTTTGATAAGTTTCCTAACATCTTCCCTAATAATCTGATACAAATAATCTTCTAAACAATCTTCTAGATAATCTGTTACAAATAATATTCTTCTAAGTAATCTGATACAAATGTATCTAACGACATTCTCATACGCAATCTGCTATGCAATCAAATTATGAACAATATTCTTTATTAAACAATTCGTCTTTCCCCTCTAATTGCACGTGTAGCCAGAATAAACCAGAACTGGCGATAAAACGACGTTTGGCGTGTGGCATGAGAGATTACTTCTGAATGTTCTGAATCGACATACACTCTGCCTTACCGCATACTGGGGAGGTACTTGGATTAGTGTTTGTCGTTGCAGGATTTGGTGTTTGCACGTCCCTTTGGGGCTCCTTGGAGTGAATAACATTAGCATGTACCTTGTGACCACTATATAAATAACACAAAATAATAAGAGAGAAGGTAGGAAGGGCTAATTAGTAGCAAGATACTACATTGAAATACTTAACTCCAAACAAAAGAAGGCTTAGAATAAAAAAAAAATATTTCCAATTTTGAGGCCCTCTCCAAACATGAGGTCCCAAGCAGTCACATAGGTTGCTTAGACCTCGGGAAGCCCCTGATGGTGATATTTCTAAGCACCACAAATGGTGTTCTCAGTTTGCAAGATTGGGTCCTCATCTGAACTTGGATGCTTTGATCTTGGACAATGGTAATGGAATTATTTGATTTGATTTTTCTGATAAATATTCATGTTCTGTGCAGCATTATTGACAAAACCACTTTCTTTCAATCTTGAAACATAGCAAGTCTTGCAACAGCACAAAACTCAAATCATTTCAAAGTACTCCTGTGATGTTATTAGAATTTAACTACCTTGGTTTCGTTTTCAATTTTGGGAGACATGCTATAATATTACATGATCGAAGCTACTCATCTTCTCTTTTAAATCTTTGGATATGGTAACTTCTGTAACTGAGCGGCACCTGCATAAATTACAGTGAAAATAATGATTCTATATTCTTAAAACTTAAATAAAATGAATTACCTGTAAAAACTTTTTCACATATTCCAGTTCGCCACAAACGAATAGTATGATCTGCAGAACCAGTCAAGATTAAATTTTGGGTTGGAAACACATCAGTAGCCCAAACAGCTTGTATATGTCCCTGCAGAGTTAAAATGCATTGTTGGCCTGACCACACGCGTGCAGTTTTATCCCAAGAACCACTCACAATGAATCCGAACTTTCCAGATGACAATGAACACACTACAAAAAAATAAATAAATTGGTATTAACAACATAGAAACCAGTGTTAGAAAATTTTTTAAATTTCTACATGCCCTCGAGCATGTTGTCTAAAAAATATTAATGAATAATTGTTATGGATTTCCAAGCCAAATATTTACATACCCAGCATTTTGCATAAATCAAAATTTTTATATGCCTCTGTTGTGGTACAACTGTTCAAGGGATTTAATTAAATGATATAAGATTAATTAAACAGTCATACCACAAAACTGATTAAGGGTCAACCACCTACATGTAATTAATAAGAGGAAATTACTGAATTAAGAGTTAATAACTTTATGGATGGAGATCATAAAGTGTGAATAGAATTCGAATATCAAAACCTTCAATGCATTGTGTAATAAAATCAATATATATATATATCACCATTGCATATGGGCGCCTTAAAATTATCAAAGATTTATACATAGATTCAATACATAAATCAATTTTGCAACATTATGCAGCATACTTTGTCTCAGGATCTGTAAATAAGAAAATTATGATAAATGAATTGTGTAAAATGATGTTCTACAAAGTTTACCAGAATCCATGTTCTTAAATAAAAAGCCTTTATGGAGTCAATGTTCTTCAATAAAAAAAAAACTACAGATATTTTCTAAAAAAAATAAATTGTAATATAAGTTTTATGATGCTGTGAATTTTCATAATTAATATATCATGATCTCATCTTTGAAAATTCACATTTTTTTAATAATCATTATTATGTTGAAAACTAATTGAGTTGAAAGTTTCTTTTATGTTTTCAGTACAAACAACTCAATTTGATATGGATCACATACACACTATATGCAGTACACCTGTCCCCCGATTTACACGGAAGATAGGTTCTGCACAAAACCGTGTAAATTGAAATCTTGGATTTTGCTAAGTAAAATCATGTAAAACGAAAATAACCCCAAAATGTGCATGATTCAGTCATTTATTTAAGTAAAACAAAAGTAAGACATCTTAGAAAACTTAAAATTATACTTAGTTTGTAAAACAACAAACATATGAATGTAGTAATATAGCATATTTAATTTATTTTACATTAGGAACAAAGAACAAAAAAACAAAAAGACCCTTAAAAATTAATTATAAGTTTAATCACTGTCATCACTTTCATGTACTATCAGTCTTTTCTTTCTGATAGGTATGATGTCACTTTCATCACTTGAGCTTTCTTGATACGATTCTGGCTCAATGGTTGATGAATTAGGTAAGATCTCGGGTTGACAAGACTTTGTCATGAAATCGGTAATTAACAATTGCGTAGGTTTCTTTGCTAAATCTTTATAGACCTCTTCATATTGATTTAAGCATTTACGAAGGTCTCGCTGGAATCTGAGAGCTCGATCAACATTTGTGTCATACTGTAAGAAATGATTGCCCAATTTTCTTCCCAAATCAAGTCCTACGCTTATGATTCTTGCTGTGAATGCAACTGGTTCAGATTGCTCTTCATCCGAATCATTGTCTTCATCATGTCTGTTTGTTTGTTTCACGAATCATGTTAATTAAATCATCTTCATTCAATTCTTCATCAGCCATTATTTCTTCAATATCTGCTTGAGCTAAATCTTCAAAACCTTCTCCTCCTATAGTATGGGCCAACTCAGTGATCTGAGAATATTCATGCTCTATTGGTGATTTATCATTTCCACTTTCAACAACATCCGGCCATATTGCTTTCCAGCAGGCGTTGATCATTGATTGTTTGATCTGAGTGTATGACAGTCCAACATGCTTAACACAATCTAAAATTGTAAATTTCTTCCAGGTATCCATCAGAGTAAGAGATTCATCATTCTCCATTTGTTCTAAGATATACCTGAAAGTTTGCTTGATGTACAGGGCTTTAAAAGTCGAAATTATCCCTTGATCTAACGGCTGTAATAAGGAAGTTGTATTCTTTGGTAAAAAAACAACTTTTACATTTTCATGTTGTAAATCTGGAGGATGACCTGGTGCATTATCAATTAATAGAAGAGCCTTAAAAGGCAATCCCTTTTTAGTTAAATAATTTTTGACATCTGGAACAAAGAAGTTATGGAACCATTCATTGAAAGCTATGGCAGTGACCCATGCTTTTCTATTAGCCATCCAATAGACGGGAAGGTTTTTGATATTTATTTCTTTGAATGATTGTGGTGATTTTGATTTGTTAATCACCAATGGTTTCATCATATAATCGCCAGAAGCATTGCAACAGAAAAGAACTGTTATACGACTTTTCGCTACTTTATGACCACTAGTCGATTTGTGAGCTTTGGCTATAAAGGTTCTTTCCGGCATTTTTTTCCAGAATAATCCGGACTCGTCAGCATTGAAAACCCGATCAGAAGTGTAGGAGTTAGCAGCAATGATTTCAGCAAGTTTTGCCGGATATTGTTGTGCCGCATCCGAATCAGCAGATGCACTTTCATCTTTCATTCCCAGATTATGTAAAGAATGCCTTTGTTTGAATCTCTCGAACCACCCATGGCTTGCGGGAAAAATATACCTTCTTTTCATCGGACGAAGTTGACGGCGACTGATTCTTAAGTGATTGATAAATCTTCAAAGCTTTATTTGTAACAGCATTGGTATCGATCGGGATTCGCTTTTGAGTTTGGTCTTCTATCAATATCACTAAAGCTTTTTCCATATTTTCCATTGTAACATCTCTAACATATGAAGTCGTACTGCTGCAGGTTCCAGCTGCTACACTTTTTCTAATGGAGTCTTCATTTTTTCTTATTGTCCTTATTGTGGCTTCATTCATGGAGTAAAATTTAGCAACATCCGTTACTCTTTCTCTATTATGTAGACGGTCTAATATTTGAATTTTAGTTTCTAAAGAAATAACTTTTCTTTTCATTTGATTTTTCTTCAAATCCTTTGACATTATAGAACCTTAACAAATTTACGCAAACTATAAAGATGAAAGAAAAACTATAAATGTTGAAAACTTACCAGTTCAAAAGATAAACGCACAATATTATAAGCTTTGCAGCTAAAATGTTTCTGCACTATGTACTTGCCTGAACCAGATAGCTTTACTGTTGTGAAATACATACGGGGATTCCCCTATTACAGGGATTTCCCTATACGGGGATTTCCCTAAATGTACATATTTTGCAACACCGGGAATCCCCTGTTGTTTTCATCAGTGTTACCAAAGGAATAAAATTCAAAAATGTCATCAAATCTTTGTATAGGCATATATGGAGCGGAATATACATTTTTATCAATTTTTTAAAATCTGTTAATTTATGAAACGTGTAAAAGCGAAATCGTGTAAAACAAGTGCCATGTAAATCAGGGGATAAGTGTATTATGTGCAGACTTTAGATATGATAATTCCACATAAAATGCTTCGTTATATTGCATATCTTCTTGAAAATCATTGAAATTGAACATTTTTTTTAGACAACAATCACTGTTTCTCACTTCAAAAAAAAAATTCTTTTAGCTCTAATTGTTTATAACAACCAAGATGAATTTGTGATACAGATAATTGAAAACAATGCCAATTAACTCATTTTTTAACACTTTACAAAATAGTTGAAGTGTTTATGACTTTGTTCATTCTGTCTGTCTGTCCATTAGCATGATAACTGCCGTAAAAATCACTTTATCAAAATGAAATTTTAGTATGTTGTTCAGACGGCCTGTGGGACCAATGGGAATATAAATGAATAATATCACCCAATTAGTTTTGGATTGAACCCGGGCTGAAAAAATGAAATACATTGAACCCTATGGGACCTAATTTTTCAAATATTTTCTAAGCAGATTTAAAAATCACAAATTGCTTCGAAAGTTTTAGGAAATATTCAAATTATCCCATAAAAAATATAAAAAAAATTTCAGCAAAATATATTCAGTAGTTTTTTAAATAAAAATTAAAATAATAATTACATCTTTTGTATGAAGAGATCACGTGACCATAATATGAAGAGATCACGTGACCATAATATGAAGAGATCACGTGAACCACTTCAAAATAAAATATGGCATCCATCTTAGTCAAAATCGTGATTTTTAAAGTTCTTTTTAATTCATATTTAGTGTTATATCACTCCTAAAACCGCTTTATTTTTGCTTAAATTCTGTGTGCCTACATACTGAAACAACGCAATTACTATATATTTGAGTTTAAATTTAAATGGTCATCCAACTTTGATTATTTCTACAACAAAGCTTATTTTCACTTATGGAGAATGTAAATACCAAAAGATGTAGAATGAGTTGTATAACAATTGCTGCATTTATTTAACGCAAAATTATTTAGCTCATGGAGTCTGCAATATAGCTGAAATGAATGAAATATTCATTGATTTTTCACAGAAAAGCAGATGATTTTTTCGATGAAGTTTTAAGCATAGAGTTTAAGTACTTGTAACTCCATGGTCTTAAGTCTTTAAATAAAATAAATTATTATAGTATTGTGATGAATGAAATAAATGGAAAAAAGTTTATGAATGAAATGCTGAGCCAGGCGTGTTATATTTTGATGACATCATTTGAATAAATTTCATTTGTTTTCGATAAAGTTTTCAAATATAATAAATTATTGTAGTATTATGATAATTTTAAAAATATTACCGAGGAATGTATCGCATTTTAGAGATATTTGAACCAGGCAGTTTATATTTCAATGCCGTCATTTGAATGAAGTTCATTTTTTTCTATGAAGTTATAAGTTTTTAAATAAAATAAATTAATGTAGTATTGTGATAATTTTAAAACTATTACCGAGGAATGGATTGCATTTTAGAGATGTTTAAATAAAATTGCATTGAAGTTGGAAAGTGTTTCATAATCAATACTTTATGCATGATTGGTCTCTGTTTTTCATTGTAAAATAAAAAATCTTTTTTATTTTACAATAAGGCTTTATACACCTTGTTTTAACTTCATAAGAGAAAATTGATACCAATTGAGAAATCACTAATCTATTATCTCTTTGATTCATAAAGATATAATGTTGAAGAACAGCTTACAATTTTATCATGCAGTTCACAGGTGGTGCACACACATTCTTTCACAATTCTGATTTTATTCTTTATTAGCATCCATCAGATAACCACATATGTATATATATATATATATATATATATATATATATATATATATATATATATATATATTTGTTCCTACTTTTGTACTTCCATTTTTATGTAATAAATTATTAATATTAATAAATTGAACTCTTGGTGAGTACACACACTTTAAGCATTCAT
Source organism: Amaurobius ferox (assembly GCA_951213105.1). Lineage (NCBI taxonomy): Eukaryota > Metazoa > Arthropoda > Arachnida > Araneae > Amaurobiidae > Amaurobius > Amaurobius ferox. Next base: position 14,586,774 of record OX578133.1, read on the forward strand.
AACTGCTAAATAAGGCCTAGGAAACAAAATGGTAAGGGGATGCCATGCGCCCCCTTCCCAGGCAGGCACCTTCTTTTTCAATACCTTTTCAGCAACTGGTGAAAGAGACGAAAAAGCCCGCCTAACCAATTTTTAGAGGGGTCTCAAGGTTTCAACCACAAAAGGAGAGAAGAAACAGGTCAAGTGTTCCAAATCGAAACTTCTCTCAATCGGAAATGCAGATTATTCAAACGCCAGAAGGATGAGCTGCGATCATGCTCAAGTCAAAAGCATTCCCAGCCAGGCGAAATGAAAGACGTGTAATTTGAATAGCAGCGCACTTACAATTAAATTTGGAAAAATGGGGCAATTGATTTATTATTGAAATTAAAAAAATAAAAGCAATTTTGAATAAGTTAATTTTGAATAGACTACATTTACAATAATAAATTAAAGACAAAATTTTAAATAATTAAAAAATATTTAATGATTTATAAAAAATGTTAATTTTTGAATAATAAATAAAATGTTGTGATTTGTCACAACAGCCCCGGACATGTCAGGTAATAAATTTTTCGAACCCTGACAAACACAAAATTAGAATGAATATATATATATATATATATATCAGGGTTCAGACATCCGAGGTATGTGCAATGATATTATTATACTACTGTGCTCCCCCCCCCTCAATGTTAGAAGTGAAATCTGATTTCCAAATGTTTAGAAACATAAATGAGCTTGCTAATACTTATCAAAAACAGTATCTATCTAATTATGCCAATCCTAAATCCAAATTTAATCTCTGTGTAAAAAAAAAAACCTAATCATGATCCATGTTTATTTTATGTAGATATTTAAATATGAAGAAGCATACTTTAAAGATATATTATGAAGTTTTTATTTTAATAGTGATTTTACTTTTATTAAGAACACAGCAAGCTGCAAACATTACATTTTTATATAAACATCATTCTATATCCATCTCGTAAATACAAGAGAGGGTTGCCATAAACATTTAGTTAATACTGCTGTTGCCAGATACAAAATAAAGATAATATTTTAAATAACAATTATATTTTAACAATCTAGGCAATGACAAAAGTGATAGGGCTATTGAAAATGAATCTAAAATATTGAGAGATGATAATGATAGTGATGGCAAATCAGAACTAGTGATAGACACTGATGCTAATGCTAGTAATAACGAAGATCTAGCCAGTAACGACTCGGGTGAGAATCTAAATGTAACGGTTATTGATAGCCAAAATGTAGATAAACGGGTAATGAATTTCGAACTAAACTCAAATCTCCTAACATACTCAAATGAAAATGATGCTGATCATTCGGACAGCCATTCTGTTAATGATAACAATGAACAGGAATTCAGAGTTGTAAATAGATATAGGAAATCGCAGAGAGACAACAAAAAGAAAAGAGATTCCACTGGATATGACTCCCCCTCCCAAAAAAATGAAGACTTAAATAAAAGCCACTCCAAGGTACCCAACACGGATGACACAGGAACTGAAAGTCACTTCTCTGATGCAAAAGAATCGCAGATCCCTCATAAAGTTAGGAAAATGGTCTCCCTCCCCAAAATAGAGAAACAAACTTAACCAGCAGGAAAATAATCCACAAATCCGAGCATCCTGAACCATTTTTTGTAGAGCTAGATGACAACCCAAAAAAAATTAATGAAGGAGATAGCCGAAATCACAGATGGTGATGCAAGAGCGAAATTCTTGGGCGAAATGTTAAGAATCTTCACATCCAAAGATGTCCGGCAACTCAAACTGCTACTGTAAGCCCCAGGGCCAGTCGAGTGGTCAGGGTTTTCGACATCCAAAAATATCCACTATAGGCGAGTTCAGAAACATCTCATAGAAAATAATTACAAATTCCACTCTATCAACTTAAAAGCTGACAGACAATTAAAAGTAGTTGTGAAAAGCCTCCCACCCACCTACCCCCCAGAGGAGATAAAAGAGTACTTAGAATCCCAGGGCTTCCCGGTAATAAGAGTATCCCCAATGAAAAGCCTTAAAAACAAGCAACCGCTCCCCAATTTCCTTATAATCTTACTCTCCCATCTTGGTTCTGGAAAACATCTATAAGGTAAACCATATCTACTACCATATCAACTGCAGAAATTGCCCCCTTTACACCCAGAGAATTCAAACAGTGCTATAGATGTCAGAAATGGCAACATTTATGCCTAAGGTGTACAAGAGATTATAAATGTTTGAAATGTGCAGGGGACCACCCGACCAGAGAGTGTAAAAAGCCCACATCCACCCCAGCCAAATGCACAAACTGAGCTGGTCCCCACCCCGCAAACTTCAGAGATTGCTCCAAAAATCCCTACTCTTATCACCAAAGGAAGCCGACGAACAACAAAAATATCCCTCCCCCCTTCTCCTACGTAAAATATGAGGCCGAGCACCCCAAGTCGCACTAAGAAATTACTCCCCTACCCTGCGTACGTTCAGCCCAGCCCAAGGAAACGCTTGGGCAGATAAATCACTCCCTGAACCCTGTTGCTGAGACATCCCCTTCATCCGTAAAGTATTGGAAGCCCAGCAAAACCCCCAAAACTCAAGCCTAAACCTCCAAAAATCAAACCTCCCCCCAAACCCAAAATTCAACTGGAAGGGGACATAAGATCTCAGCTACTGAAAACCTCCACCCTGCAAATAGACTCCCAAATAACGACGAAATCAACTGAACAAAGCCCAGCACCAGACAAAATTGCTCGTCCACGATCCCAAAGGCAAAATATAACTCAAAATTCCCAAGAACTGAGATGGTCAGAAAATATCAAACTTAGAACTAAAATCTCAAATCCACAGCCTTCCAATCTCACAAATTTAGAAAATACCCATGTCAACTGAAGAGACTGCCCTCCCCCTCCCCAACCAGAAACGATTCACATGAGCCATGAAATCTCAAATCGAAAGGAAAATAATAATATTGAACCCAATGATGGAAACGAAATCCCCTTCTCAATTAGAGATATAGTACAAATCCTGAAAGAATTGCAAACCACGTTGAAAAATCTTAACCTAAAACTCATAGTATTGCTCTTTAAAGACATCCAAAAAATCTTCTTAACCAATAAATCCATTATAGATAAGGGCCTAGATATTCTTGTCCTTATCGATAAATACTGCAATCAATTTAATGTCATCTCCCCATGAACTCCCCCCCCCCCCTCCAAATGCTCTCAACATCATCTCCTGGAATGCTAACTGAATCTGCCCTAAAATAAATGAACTGCGGGACTTAGCACAGGACCCAAAACTCCCATATCATTCTCATACAGGAAACCAAAACTAATCACAACACTAGAATTCACATCCCAAACTATAAACTTTACCACACCCCCAGAGAAATAAGCAATAGGCTCAACGGTGGCACAGCAATTTGCATTAAGAGCAACCTACAACATACCCACCTCCCCAGTGTAGGCATTAAAGTAATAGAACATACCATCATTAAATTTAAAATCCAAAACTCTCCCAGCATTTTAATTGGCTCAACTTATGCCAAACACAAACCTAATCAAGACACGCAAGACGACCTCTTCTCACTATTCAAATTGCCCGATTGCGTCATTCTCATGGGCGATTTTAATGCGCACCATAAGAACTGGAACTGCAGAAGGCAAAATAAATATGGAGGAGAAATCAGCAATTACATACCTAATAATAACAGACAAATTTTCCCCTTATCTCACACCCACCTTAATGTAAATTAGCACGACACTACAATTCATTTTACCCTCACAAATAACATCCCCTTCCCTCACGAAATCGAAACCTTAAATGAGCTAAGCTCCGATCCTCTCCCTGTAAAATTCACCTTATATCTTGCCCTTAACATATCCATCACACCCTCCATAAAATCAGTAAATTGGAAAACATTTTCTCAAACTCTAACCAACTCTCACTTAATATATGCAAATTAAATCCCAAATCGAAAGGAAAATAATAATATTGAACCCAATGATGGAAACGAAATCCCCTTCTCAATTAAAGATATAGTACAAATCCTGAAAGAATTGCAAACCACGTTGAAAAATCTTAACCTAAAACTCATAGTATTGCTCCTTAAAGACATCGAAAAAATCTTCTTAACCAATAAATCCATTATAGATAAGGGCCTAGATATTCTAGTCCTTATCGATAAATACTGCAATCAATTTAATGTCATCTCCCCATGAACTCCCCCCCCCCCTCCAAATGCTCTCAACATCATCTCCTGGAATGCTAACTGATTCTGCCCTAAAATAAATGAACTGCGGGACTTAGCACAGGACCAAAACTCCCATATCATTCTCATACAGGAAACCAAAACTAATCACAACACTAGAATTCACATCCCAAACTATAAACTCTACCACACCCCCAGAGAAATAAGCAATAGGCTCAACGGTGGTACAGCAATTTGCATTAAGAGCAACCTACAACATACCCACCTCCCCAGTATAGGCATTAACCCTTTCGCGACTCCACTAACTGATGCCTGCGCCTTGACGGGGTGGTGGAGCTTGTGTGTTCCGATGATCCTAAGAGCTATGCCGGCGGTAGCTTCGGCTACTGGTAGGGTCTCCCTTGCCGGACAGGTCGAAGGTGAGGTTCCGGACTAAATGAGGCATCCTGGTCCTCCAGGTTGGGGGTTGGAAGTGAGGCACCTAGTCTCACTCTGTAAAATCCTCAGGGATCCATTTCTTTTGTGGATACGGGTGTTGCTATCCCGAGGTACCCTAGCAAACTTTTTCTTCTAGCTGCAGACTGCATCAATGCCAAGCCCCTAGTAAACTTCACTTCTGCCTTATGGGCCTTAGTACCACTCTTCGGCCTCTGCTGTAAGGTATACCGTTTGGGCTCTGGAACGAGACCAGGTGGTTGTGTGGCGAAAAGGGCAAAGCGGCGTGCATCTGTAGTATTGCTTTCAAGAAACGTTTGTAGTAAGCGGTTCCAGAGGTCGAGTCCCTTGGTTGCGTTGGTTGGATGGTGGGGAGCGTTTCATATCGAGAAATCCCCCTTGGATCCTTGTTGATCCCTGGGCCCTGTGTACCTGGTGCACGTTATGGCCCGCTCCTTATCATCTAGCTTTGCGAATGACTCCGGCGGTTACACTTTTCACGTTAGAAAAGTGTGGGGAGACGAGGCCTAGCGGGGGCTTCGATCGAACTGGAAGTAATCCGTGGTTTTTCTCTCTCTCTTATGGTTACAGCTTGGAAAAATCAGATTGGACTCTTTCGAGTTTTCCTGGTTCTCCGTGCTGCGGCAGCGTAAATGAAGAGGTGATGAAAGGATTGGGTTCATCTTCGGATGTCTCCCAATCAGCCATTGAAACAACCCCTCTGGGGTTGGATCTTGGCAAAAAGGAGGAAGCCTGCAGTCCGGCTGTGGAAGGAAGTGGAGTCGCGAACCTCGGTGACCGACACACTGAAACCATGGCTGTGACGCAGGGTATACTCACCAAAGCACAGAGGCGCAGGAGGAGGCGCATGCCTAGGCAGTTGGACCAGAGGCTTGCAAAAGCTGGCACTGTCACAGAGAAAGTTGGAGGCACCAAACGACTTAGGTCGGTAGGAGCCACACCTTCTCCAAGAGATCTAGTCGTCAAGAAGAGATCAAGGACGGACATCCAACCTGGAACATACGCTCAAGCGGTCCAGGTTATTAAGATGGCTATCGTCAAGAAGTCCTTCCCTTCTAGTAAGCTGAGCAAGGAAGAGGTTGATATCATCCAGTTGGTGACTCTCGATAAAATAAATGGGATCCCCACTGGTGAGAAACTTCCGAAGATCCATTTCTTCAGCTCAAACGCTGGAGCTTTGGTTCTTCATTGCAATGATGCAAATACTGTGGAATGGGTCAAGAGAACCTTCCATAATGACAGTCAGGTTTTGGGAGAGGCACTTATGGTCTTGAGTGCTAATGACCTTCCCAAACCTGTCAAGGTGGCATTCAAAACCAGAGACGTGTACACCAAGGAGCCGAGTGTTTTGCTGAAACGGCTGAACCGTTTCAACCCGGAGCTGAAGTCTGAGGAGTGGCGTGTTCTGCAAAATTTTGTGGAACCCCACTCTGTAAGATGGATCTTCGAGGTGGATTCGGAGGCTGCGGATGCGATTCGCAAAGCTGACCTTGGTGCATTCACCGGTTTGGACCGTGGAGTCTTTAAGATTCTTCGTGATCCAAACGAAAAGCCTAAAGGGAAGACGGAGATGGAGGAACAGCCAGCAGACCGGGCGACCTCCTCTCAGGTAAGTATTGGTAGTCTTGAGACTATGATACCTAAACTTAATGATCTAGAAATTGCTTCTGGTTCCGATATTACACTTCATGCTAACCCTCCGATTTCGGATGATGAGTTGGAAAAACGCATGAAGGATTTTGACAATGATATCATGCTTGATGCTGATCATTGTCATGATACTAGGTGAATTTCTTTCTCCTAGGTTTTCTGTGCCCTTTTCTTGTTTTTGCTTATGGGCTGTCTTGAGGTTGTGCAAATTAATTTGCATCATAGTCGATCTGCCTCTACTATTCTTAGCAAAAGGCTTTTCAACGGTAGAGCTGACATTGCTCTTATCCAAGAACCCTGGACCTGTAATGGAAAGATTTTGGGTCTAGGGATCAAAGGATTCAATGTCTTTTATGACACATCCTGTACCAGACCCAGAGCCTGTATTGCTGTCAGCAACAAGCTCAATGCTGTTCATCTGGTTAAATTCCTTGATGGTGACAATGTTGCCATCAGTGTGAAACTTAAAACTGATGAACATATGATGGAATACATCTTTGTTTCAGCCTATCTTCCTTATGAAGATAAGGAAACTTTTTCTAAGGTCATTATTAATCTTACTGAATACTGTAATAGTAAAAAAATGATCATTGGTTGCGATGCAAATGCCTATAACACTGTTTGGGGCAGTAGTAATTGTAACCATAGGGGTGATGATCTTTTAGACCAGATCCTTCTCCATAAGCTTTATTTACTTAATAAGGGTAATACTCCTACCTTCGTGACTGTAAAACGTCGCGAGGTTATTGATATTACCCTGTTGTTGTTGTTGAAACCCAGACCGTCCGACCTACCAGAAAGGTGTAAGGTAACTGTTTGGACGGTCGGGAAGTGCCACCCAATTTAGACCGGAACCCAGTGGGGGAGGCATCCACAGGGACCGTACCCTCCTTCCCCTACCACCAACCTCTCGGAAGGACTTTCGGACCCACATGTTTAACGTGATCGTACTCCGCATGAACACGGCGGCAGTTTTGGCAGTGGCTGGAATCGAACCCGGGCCTACCGAGTGCAACTCCAGCGCGCTAACCAACGGGCTACCGCGCCCTGATATTACCCTGTTGTTGATTGTTGAAACCCAGACCGTCCGACCTACCAGAAAGGTGTAAGGTAACTGTTTGGACGGTCGGGAAGTGCCACCCAATTCAGACCGGAACCCAGTGGGGGAGGCATCCACAGGGACCGTACCCTCCTTCCCCTACCACCAACCTCTCGGAAGGACTTTCGGACCCACATGTTTAACGTGATCGTACTCCGCATGAACACGGTGGCAGTTTTGGCAGTGGCTGGAATCGAACCCGGGCCAACCGAGTGCAACTCCAGCGCGCTAACCAATGGGCTACCGCGCCCCCTGATATTACCCTGTGTAATAGTTCTGCTTTTGAGTTGGTAATTAATTGGAAGGTTTCAGATGATATATCCTTGTCTGACCATCAATTAATTTCTTTTTCTGTTAAAGGTCCTGTAAAATCTTTAGAGGACAAGGGTAGGAACCCTAGGAAGACTAATTGGGGTTCCTACAAAGAAGATCTCAGGGCCAATCTGGCTGATCACATTGGTGAGTATTCCTCTATTGAAAACTTGGATCTGGCTGGTGACTCTGTGCAACAGGCCATCATCCGTACGTTTCATAGTAACTGCAGAACCACCATTGCTGACTCCCCAAGGATTGTTCCTTGGTGGTCTAGTGAGCTCAGCCGGTTGCGTGGGAAATGCAGGAAGCTCTTTAATAGAGCCAAGAAGAATGGTGATTGGCAGACTTATAAATCTGCCCTCACCTCCTATAATAAAGCAGTTAGGGATGCCAAGAGAAATTCCTGGAGAACATACTGCGAAGGTATTAATGATGCCCCTGCCATTGCAAAACTTGTTAAGTTGATGGCTAGAGACAGAAATTGTAAACTTAACACTGTCAAGAAGTCCAATGGTGACTTTATTGTTACTGGTGAAGAGACCCTGACTGAGCTGTTCAGAGTTCACTTTCCGGTTTCTCATCCTGTTGTTCAGTGTGACAGTGGTATTGCTTGCTCCACGTCCTTGTCTGATGACAATAGCTGGAGTATTGCTAGGAGCATTGTTACTCTTGATAAGGTTAAATGGGCAATTAATTCCCATAAACCCTATAAAACTCCGGGAACTGATGGCATCATTCCAATTCTTCTCCAGGAGGGAATAGTGATGCTTGCTCCCATTCTCTGCAATATTTACAGAGCCTGTATTGCCCTTGGTCATATACCAAATGCGTGGAGGCATACTAAGGTAATCTTCATTCCGAAAATTGGAAAGGACAATTATTATGAGGCCAAATCTTTTAGGCCTATCAGCCTTACGTCTTTTCTTTTAAAGACTATTGAAAAGCTTATTGATAGGTATTTAAGGGAAGTGATTCTGGCCTCTAAGCCCTTGTCTAGTTCTCAACATGCCTATCAACCGGGCAAATCTACGGACACTGCTCTTTACAGTCTCTCCTTTATTTTAGAGAGAAATCTCAATGCCAAGGAAATTGCTCTTGCTACCTTTCTTGACATTGAAGGTGCCTTTGATAAAGTACCCATCGACACCATTCTTGTTGCTTTAAACAGAAGAGGTGTTGATACCACGATATCTTATTGGATCAAGAACTTGTTATCTAACAGGTATATCTGTGCATCTTTACTTGGTGAAAGTATGACTGTGCATGCACTTTCGGGCTGTCCACAAGGAGGTGTGCTCTCACCAATTCTCTGGTGTCTTGTTGTGGACTCTCTTTTGGAAAGCATTAATATCTCTGGTGTCTCTTGCATTGGATATGCTGACGATGTTGTCATCATTGCCAGGGGCAAATTTGGCAACACTGTCTCTGACATGATGTCTACTGCTCTTAGGAGGGTTGAGACATGGTGTAAAAATGCAGGCCTTACGGTTAATCCGCAGAAGACTGCTTTAGTTGCGTTTACAAGGAAACGCATACTTAATCTTGGGAATATCTGCTTCTTTGGACAGAAGCTTATTTGCTCCAAGGAGGTTAAATCCTTGGGAATTTATTTTGACAAGGAACTTAATTGGAAGAGACACTTGGACTACTGCACAACTAAAGCCAGAAGAATCTTCTGGTCTTGTAGGAATGCTATTGGGAAAACCTGGGGCCTTAATCCCAGAGCTATCCATTGGATTTACTCGATGATAGTCTGTCCTATCATTTCTTATGGATCCATTGTTTGGTGGTCCAGAATTAGAAGTGAAACTGCTAAACTTGATTTAGTTAAGCTTCAAAGGATGGTGTGCATTGCAATCTCCGGATGCATGAAAACCACTCCTACTGCAACTCTTGAACTTTTACTTGGCTTGCATTCGCTCTATATGCGTATTGAAGCAGAAGCACTTATCTGCATGAACAGACTCAAATATCTGAAACACTGGAAAGATTACTCAAGGTATCTATCTTGGGGCGAACTTAACAGTAATGTAGCTAGGCATCCTTATTTCTGTATGCCACCTGATGGCATACATGTCAAATTTACATTTGATAAGCCTTATGAAATTCTTGTCCCCTCGCGGGATGATTGGAAGAGGACTCCAACCTACAATAAACACAAATGTTTTGTATGGTACACAGATGGCTCGAAGATTGGCACAAGTACTGGTGCTGGTGTCTGTTGCCCTGATGATGGCACTGAGCTATCTTATCCGCTTGGCAATTTTGCTACTGTCTTTCAGGCTGAAGTATTTGCCATTCTTATGTGTTGTAGAATTTGCTATGACAGAAAGTATGAGAATAGCCAGATCTTCATTTGTTCTGATAGCCAGGCTGCTCTTATGGCTCTGGGGAAGATTACTGTGACATCTTCCCTTGTCTGGGAATGCTATAATGCTCTCTGTAAAATTGCTAGTAATAATAGTGTCATTCTGCACTGGGTGCCTGGTCATTCGGGCATTCCTGGCAATGAATTGGCAGATGAACTTGCTAGGAAAGGCTCTAGCACTCCTTTTGTGGGCCCTGAGCCGGCCTTGGGTATTCCCAATGACCTTGTCAGAAGAATTGTCTATGACATCTTCAGGAAGCTTCAATGTAAGAACTGGCGTGACACTAAGGGACAAAGGCAAGCGAAAATCCTCATCTGCAATTGCCCTAGCAGAGTTTCCCCCAGGCACTTTTGGAAGGGCGCAGCGCCCTGCCTGCCCTTTTTTTTACCAGAACAGCGCCCTCCTTGCCCTTTGTACGAGAAAAGCGCCCTCCCTGCCCTTTTGTTAGCAGATCAGATCCCCTGCTTAGCCTTTTGTTAAGAGAGCAATGTCTGTCCTCAAACGAAATTTAACCAGTTCAGATAAGTCCCAGAGCCCTTTCTCTGCGTTCATTACCGTAAATTTTGATCGTGTCTCTCCCCCCCTTCTTGCTCCCTCCTCCTTCAAAGAAAGAAAAAGGGTGATCTAGTGCCAATAAAAAGAAGATTGACAGCCTCATATCACTTCTTTCCTCCCCTAAAAGAAACAAAACGGAAACGGGAATATTAAGCACGTACATTCCTTCTTCCATCTGATGAAAACTTTCAAAACAGTTTTCTTTTTCAACTTAAATTTTTGTTAAATTATTTCATGTTTGATATGCATTTGAGTTATAAAATTCTGTAAATGTAAACCCCGTACGCATATTTGCTCTAAAACAAATATTTAAAAATATAGACTTCCGGACTAGGGTTCTTTGCGCCATTTGCGAGAAGATGTTTACGTTGATTCCGCCGATTCAGTCAAAACCCGAGGATGATAGAAAGGATGGGGGAGAAAAGTTAGATTAGCGCGGTGATTTTAGCTGGCTTGAATGAAATATGGGAGAGCTTATTTTCTTTATATTGTTTACTAATTGCGTTTAGCTACCAGCCTAGTGGCTTTTTGAAAATTCTCTTAATATGCTTTCTTGTTGCAGACTGCGTATCTCCGCTACGCGCGAAAGTCACGGTAAAAAGTACTGCTATTTGTTGTTTGTGTAATAGCTATCGACTGTGTATTTGTACACCGCTGCTCTTAGAGAGGATCGAACACCACTCAAGTGGTGGGACCCGGACTCCCCAACAATTTTTGAGGGAGGAGAAGACATGAAAAATGCACAAAAGAGAAATATGAAAAGGAACCCAGGAATTTGTATGGGCGGCCCTGACATGACTACTACGCGTTATATACAATATAATGAAAACTCTGCTCCATGCAATAATGATACGCGGACATATTTAATTCGCGTAGCTGATTTGCTCTCAATGCAGGCCATGCAATAGCTATTGACTGTGTATCTGACCACGGCCGCCCATAAGGAGGGTCGGACACCACTCAAAGTAGTCGGGCCCCCAATAATTTTTTGAGGGAGGAGAAGACATGAAGAATGCACAAAAGAGGAAAACGAAATATGAAGGGTAAACCAGAAATTTGTATGAGCGGCCCTGACCCGACTACTACGCAGACGGATGTAGTACGCGTTATATATAATATAACAATAACTCAGCCCCATGCAATAACGATTCGACATATTTAATTCGTGTAGTGGATTTACAAAATTAAGCGCCCTCTTTTAACGAGTGTATGTAATCCGCATACAATGCATGCAATAACGATATATACCTTGTGCAGACGCATGCAAATCGTGTGACATTGTGTTATGAACACGCGCACTATGCGGGCTTATGGATTAACATATTGGCCCGTTGCACGACATCAGCATAGCAGATTTGAAACACAAAAAAACCCCCTCATATTAGCGACTAGTCTTTGACCCGCTCCGCGGACGCATGCTATAACAATAATAATAATCAAGCTCATTTAATAACGATACGCCGGCTTTAGGGAGGTATGCAGTAGTTGTTCGCGTACTCGTCCGCTACGCGAGTTTACGGCTAAAGATACGGATGCTGCGCGGACACACGAACGTACGTTGCTTGCACTATTAATAACCCTGCTCCATGGAATAATGATTAACTTAGCAACTAAACATTTGCCAATCCATTGTTCAATACTTTCTTTATACGGTGATTTTATGGAGATTTCTAGAATTTTATTTAGTTATTTAAATCAGTTTTTTTTTTTTTTTTTTGTAATCAATATATAGCAACAAACAATTAATAAATATTTTTAACGTTTAAATATATCTTATCCCTTAAAATCATCAAACCTCATTGACTAATGAGAAAATACTAAAAATCAAAATTTAATATTCTACTTATTATTATTAAATTTAAAAAATTTAATAAACTCTAAATTTATATAAATTCAATAATTGTAATTGCTAATAAACCTAATTGCTCAAGACTATAATTGCATTTGATGTAAAAATTGCATTTATTCAATGATAAATTTGTTCTCAACAAAAGAAACATTTTCATACCTTAGTGGTGGTGGCTCCAGTCCGATAAAACCAAAATGGTTTTGAATGAATAACATTTTGTAAAATAAAACTTCAGTAAAGTTCAATGAAGTTATTCGATATTTTCAGATTCATTTATATTGTTTACAGGATTCCAATTTGCTACAAATGTCTCGCTAACTGTTTATAACTAGTTAGTACTTTAGTTTTCACAACGATTTTATCTGGATGTTATAGACCATAGACTTCAGGTTAAAATATAAAATTATTTTATGAACTTGTTTTTCAGTATATAAATTAAACTTATCTGACCTGAAATCAACCTGACCTATAATCTATAGACTTGTCTGGCGGCACATAAATATGTACTTGAATATGTATATTTTCATTTCTTTTGTTCAAACCTAACCAATCATTACACATTTTTAGAATCTCCAAGTTCATTTAATGCCCTAATTTTTTAAACAAAATAAGATTATCTCATACTTATGCACACATATTTCACCAAGGAGTAAGTGACAGATTCAGCTGAAACAATAGTAACATTTTAAGTAAATTAAAGCTTTCCCACAAATTGGAAAACCCAGGTTAAAATACTAAAATATCGAAATTATAACCACTATACTTCGCAAACAAAGAGCTCATCCAAAATCCAATTATATACACTTGTAGAGATTTCAAAGAGCTATATTCTTGCATAATTGTTTACAGGTTTAGTTTTTGAGATAGCATTACAAACTTAAAAAAGGGGAAATTTTTAATCTTCTTCAACTCGACAAAACGATTACTCGAAAACTATAAGCACTTTTTAAAAATATTAATATAGATTTAGCAACTAAGTTTCCTAATGCATATTTTTATCCCTTGCTATTTATATCTGTCTTTTATGGTTTCGAAGATATTTCGAGTGAAAATAAGCAAAATGAAAAAAAAAAACTTGCTCGGACAGATACTTTTCAAAAAACAAGTTCAAAATATTAAAAAATTGAAATTAATTTTATATATTCACAATCTTGACCCTATTTCCTACAAAACAAGAAAATATATTTACATTTTTGTGTATTAGACGCGACAAAAGTGTTTACATTTTTTTGCAAAACTCTGATTTTCGTCATAAAAATCCCAAACATAAATGTTATTCAAACATAAAAAATATGTGCCCTTTTTTATTAAGAACTGCCCTTTTTCTGGTAACAGCACCCTGCCCTTTTTTAATCCTGGGGGAAACTCTGGCCCTAGTACACGTCAAAAGGAACTTTTCAGGCTCAGTAGAACTGGCATCAGGAGAGCTGTTGGTCTCCTTACTAGGCACTGCACCCTCAAGAGACATCTTAATATTATGGGTGTCTTTAAGGATTCGCTTTGCAGAGGCTGCAATTACAGCGAAGAAACTGCAGCTCACATTCTATGTGAATGTGAGGCCTACTCTGCTCACAGATTCGAACACATTGGTCGTCATGTGATTGAACCCTGGGAGCTGAACGACATACCTGTCAAGTGCCTGCTTATTTTCGCATCGGCTACTGGTCTCTTTTCTTAGGGATCTTCATTTTCTTTTTGGGGTAGTACAATAGACCTCTGGTCGATGTGCTAGGCTCTTCTGGAGCCACCCACCTTCATATCATTCATTCAACCCTTTCGCGACGGTTGGCACGCGGGCGTGCCAGCTGTGAACTTGCATTCAAGGACGTACGGCACGCCCTGGTGCCGGAGAGAACTTTACCCTAAATGCCGAGTGACACGTATTGGTGTTTCTACGTGGAACGTTTTCATTTGAATTTATTTGTCTACTAGATGGCGCTAAATGCACGTGGAAGCAACTTAAATGTATTTTGTAGGTGCTTGACCTTGGCAGAAAGAGAATCCAATGAATTATTTCTCCATTTGGAGCGGGGAGGGGGCATGGTTCTGTAAAGTAAACAGACAGTTAGCTCACTCCTCACAGCATAAACAATTTTATAATTGAGTTCCGGCTTTCGTTCTGATTTTAGCTTTTATTGATTTCGTTGCTGAATCAGAGGAATATAAGAGAGTATTTTTTTTGTGTGTGTGGGGGGGGGGGTGAGTGGGGGAGGGGGGTAAAGGAATGTGTGGCAATGAAATGATTAGGTTATTTCGGATAAAAGTATGGCTGGTTTGAAACGTTTTCTGTCAGTGGAAGAATATACGCGTATGGTAAACGAAGCAGACAGTAATGAAAGCGATGCATATAGTAAAGATTCGTGGAAAAGTGTTATTTCTGAAGATGAATCAGAAAATTCAATTGATTCCTCAGATTCTGAGCGTACTATTATTACAACGCCGCCAGCTTCAGTTGCTGTTTTTTCGAGTGATGTTTGGAGATGTGATTTGAAAGATCTGAATTCTTTGGAGTTTTTGAACATACCTGGAATAAATCACAATATCATTCCGCCTAATTTAGATAAAGAACTTGATTTTTTTAGCATATTTTTTTATGATGAACTAGTAGAATTTATCGTAAAAGCAACTAATGAGTTTGCAAAGAAAAAATGGGAGACAAGTCTCATCTCTCCTTCCACATCGAAGACTCCACCTACTCTAAATGTATTTACACCTGTGACAGGAAACGAATTTAGTGTGTTTCTCGCACTAGTAGTTTTGACGAGCATTGTCTGAAAACCAAATCTTAAAATGTATTTTTCAAAGAATCCTATTATCAGTACCCCTTTTCTCAATTCAGTTATGAGTCGCGATCGATTTATGGGAATATTACGTTACCTTCATTTTACTCTTGATAGTAATGCCCAAAAACTAGATAAATTTAAACCCGTGTTAGATGCATTAGTTTCAAAATTTAAATCTGTATACACTCCTAGAAGAAATGTGTGCATTGATGAATCTTTGTTCTCATGGAAAGGAAGGCTGGGATTTCGTCAATATATCCCCTCGAAAAGATCCAGATATGGAATAAAAATATATAAATTGTCAGAATCGGAATCAGGATATATATGGAATTTCCTTGTGTATACTGGAAAGGACACGGAATTATCAAGTTCTGATGGTGGGTATGGAGAACGTGTTGTGAAAACACTTCTAAGTGAACTTTTAGGAAAAGGATATACTTTGTATTTGGATAGATTTTTTACCTCTCCTGTACTCGCAAAGTATTTGTTGTCTAACAATACGCATGTATGTGGTACAGTTTTAAAAAATCGGAAGGACATGCCAAAGAATTTTCTGTCTGTACCTCTACGCAAAGGAGAAATTGCAGCAGTGCAAAAGGATGGTGTGAATGTCATTTTATTCAAAGACAAAAAGAAGGATGTCTTAATGTTAACAACTCTTCATACTGACAAAATGCAAAATTCTGGAAAGAAACACCGGAAAACATCCGAAGACATTTTAAAACAAAATTGTATTTTGGAATATAACAAATATATGGGGGGGGGGTGGATATTAGGGATGCGTCTCTAACGCATTATCCAGCTTATAGAAAAACTATCAAATGGTACAGAAAATTATTTTTTGGCTTTCTAGATATTGCAATATTGAATGCTCAGTCTTTTTGACAATAAGAAAGGGAAAAAATCCCCAATCTTGCAGTTTCGTCTTCATCTCATAGAGCAACTTATTGAAATGTTCTTTACCCCTGAACAGTCCAGTAGAAGTAGTTATCTCATCCCCTCTCCTCTCCGTCTAACTGGAAGACATTTTCCAAAATTGTGCTCTGATACAGGTAAAAAAGACCTCCGAAGAAGATGTATAGTTTGCTCGCAAACTACAAAAGGCAAAAGAAAGCACATAACGACTTATTATGAATGCAAAGATTGCAATGTTGGTCTGTGCGTGGGTACTTGCTTTGAAATATACCATACGCAAAAGGTGTATTAGTATTAATTAATGAAAATAGCTACGCTATTTTCTTGTGTATATATGTACATAATTTCTATTAGCTATATAAATATTTCATTACCATCATTTCAATATTTTTTCTGATTAACTGATAACTATTTTAATCAAGGTAAGTAATCATTTTAAATACACTAAAATTTTTAATATTTTGATAACAGAAAATTTGTATGAAAAATATACATCAAATGGAAAATAATAATTTCCTTTATTCCTGAAAATAGTAGAATGCTGTGATGAACGGGTGATTTTTAGTGAATTTTTTTCAAGAGTTAGGCTTAGAGCAAAAAAATAGCCGTCTCTTGGGCACATTTCGGAAATGAAGCGCGCCGTCCTTTGGGCCACGGTAGTTTCAGAATGCCGCCATCGCGAAAGGGTTAAAGTAATAGAACATACCATCATTAAATTTCAGAACATCAATCAGAAACAAAATCAGAAACAAAGCCATCAAATCCTTCCCATCAACATTATTTATTTCCTTACCCTGCTAATAAATGCAATTCTAAAATTTAATTACTTCCCCAATAAATGGAAAGTCTGTGTAATTATTCCAATTCTGAAGCTAGGAGAAGATCCCACTAGTCCACAAAGTTACAGGCCTATCACACTTCTCAAAACCATTAGTAAACTTACCGAGTGCATTATAAACACACGACTCAAACAATACATCTCACAAGACATCATTATACCTGAACAATTTGGTTTTTGCCCATCTCATGCTACAACACACCAGTTGTTAAGGGCTACCGAATTCATAGCTGAAGGAATGAACCTGGGACTAACAACTGGAGTCATATTTCTGGATGTAGCAAAGGCGTTCGATTGCATATGGTTCAAGGCTTTAATCTACAAATTAATTAAGCTGAACGTTCCAGATGCCCTCATCCACCTAATACACTCCTACCTTCGCTACAACATTCACCATCAGCTACAACAACACTTACTTAACACTCAGACCTATCAGAGCTGGGGTCCCACACGGCTCCCAACTGACCCTAACTCTATTTAACATTTATATTAACAACATTCCAAAATTCCAACACACACACATATTGCTCTTTATGCAGACGACATCGCCATATACACCAGATCATCAAACCCCAATTTCGTGCACCACAGCCTCCAGAAACACATACACACACTCTCCTCCTGGTTTCAGAATTGGAAAATTAAAATAAACGCTAAGAAAACAAGCAGCATCCTGTTTACCAAAAAGAAGAAAAAGCTCCCCCCCCCCCCTCCATCAAGATAAATGACACTAACATTCTTTACAAACACATGTAAATACCTTGGTATACACTTTGACAAAAAGCTAATATTTAAACACCACATCCTAAATGCAATTAAAAAATATCACATCACCAGATCTAAATTATATACAATCCTACACTCCCCACATGTTAACTACACAAACAAAATCACCCTCTATAAAACCGTGCTAAGACCAGTCCTATTATACGGAGCCATTGCCTGGGGTTTTTTAGCTCCAAGACCAATTTGAAGAAACTGCAAACTACTCAAAACCGAATCCTAAGATTAATAAGGAAAGTCCCCAGATACCTAAGAAATGATGTCATCACCGGGACTTTGGAGTGAGAACCATTAGAAAAGAAATCTAAAAATTGGCAACTAAATTTTATAATAACATCCCTTTAATATCTAATCAAGAGCTGCAACATTTAAAATGTATGACCCATACCAGTGGAATTTCAAAAAACACCCCAGGGCGACAACTATCCAAAATTAAAATTAATTTAAAATTAAATTTAAAATTAAATTAAAATTAACATGAACTTATTGGCATAATGTAATAAGGAAACCTTGATAAGCTCATTGTACCTCATCCAGGGGAAAAAAAAACCACTTTTGAAACCAATGTCATCTGGCCACTCCCAATTGGGAGCCAATCAGAATTCACATGTTCTCCTAGGAGAACTGTATGGGAAAATCTGCTCTATATTGAGCAGCACCCATCTTGTCTTAGGGAGCACATAGTATTTTATTATCATGCATATCACCCAGGAGATACAGCCCATAAAGGCTAGGGGCTCCGTAAAACCGTGTCCAACACAACGAGAGAGAAGGTTCATTCTAGGATTTCAAAAGGGCAGGGTGTTACCTTCCGAAAAAGGACATTATGTATGGAAAGGGCACATATTTTTAAAAGGGCCCAATTATAAATTTTAGCTAAAGGATGCATTGTATAATGTGGCCCACATGTAGAATGTAACAGATACAGATAATTTATCTATGTTATATATTTATATAAAAAACAAAAGTGCGAGGCACCACTATGTCTGTTAGCAAGGAAAACTCTCCTTAGACTTTTGTAACTTTTGTACGATATATTATTTGGCTATTGAGACAGAGGGGGAGGATTTTTAAAAATTAGAGGAGATTGGCAAAATACAAAACTTATTTTTTTTTTATACCAGAGACAAATTTCCAGAAATATTTTTATTTTTTTAATGAGTAATATTGTCAACATGCATTTATTATTGCTATCTTATCAGTTTTGACATTAAATACATTTTCAAAACCTATTTTAGGTGTTATTTCTACATCTAAGTTTTCTGTAAGTCATTGTTCGTATCATCCCCATCTTTTCCATTTTTTAAAGCTTTCAAAATTTAGATTTTTCTTTTATCCAGTTTCTGAATATTTCAAACATTTATTATTACTCATTTTTTTAACCTTGTTTCAAAATCTTACCAATGTTTTTTGTTATAGGTCTTTTTAGGTATTTTACAATTGTTTTCAAGGTCATCATAAAAATAAATATTCAATTACCATGAAGCAAGCATTCAAATACTTTTAGGGGGAATTTTCATAAAGCGAGCCATTCCCCCCCCCCCCCCCATATAACACGTTAATTATTCAATATTATTTTAGCTTTAATTTTTTGCCAAAATTACAGATTATTTCCAAATATGCTTGTTTCTTAAGTTTTCTCATATTGATTTTTTTTCTTTTCCAAGCTGAAGCATTTCCTATTATTTATTTATTTATTTATTTTTTTAAGAAGGCCAGTCCACTAATTTTTCTTTAATTTATAGGGTTTTATCAATGAGTTTTGGCAATTTTTAATTAATTTATATTCTTGTTTCTACCTTTTGATCACTTACTCTAACTTTTAAATTGTCGCGATCCCGATATTTCGGCCATTTTTCCCAATATATTATCGGACATTGTGCATTTAGCAACCCTTTTTATTGTAAAAATTTCTCAATATGTTTATTTCATAATAGTTAAATTCTTTATCCTTTTGAAGGAATTTGATTTTCCTTAATATTTCAATGTTTATACATTTAAAAATTATCACTTTGTATCACTGCATACATATGGCATTTTACTAATTTGCTTGAATTTTACCGATCAACAGAATAGAAGAGGGGGGGCATGAACCAACTTTGACTGTGCCTGTGGGTAAGATGAAAATCAAACGAATTTAACTTTGAATTGCTGAAATTTCTCTGAGCGAGAAACTGTCGTGCACTGAAACTTTAAAAAATGTGAAATTCTTGCAATCTATAGCTTTTAAAATTAATAGAAAGTATAGCTGGAAGGAATTGTAGCCTTTAAACACGCTTTTCTTGCCACCCTCCTTCATATTGACAATATAGTCATTTATAGACAGTATATATGTAAGTTAAAGTAAAACGATAATACATCGTCACAATATTGGCAATTTATCTCGGAAAAGCCTCCCCTCCCCCAAGGTTAATGCCTTTTATTAGCATTTGGCTCTGTCAGCTGCAGCGTATACACGAAACTAATGCATATAGATTAAATTTTTTTTAATTTATCATGATGCAAAATATGTTATGAATATGTAACCAATAAATAAATTTACATGCTGAAACTAGCGGGTGTGAGTTTCGCACAACATTTGAGACAACAATGAGCAACTTTAATTTAGATTACACAACAGCTTTCGGAAACCCTTTAAAATTTGAGGCAGTCATAAAAATGATAAAAGCCCTATTAGTACAACGTATAAAGTTCAGCAGGCCACTGGTAGGGGTCAAAGGATAAAATTGCCACCTCTGATAGAATGTGCTACGCCAGGGCATGTATCAAAATACATCGGTAATCACAGGACGGAAAAAATTAGGAATGTAGATTGCACTTATTCTCGGCTACAAGTGAAATAAATTAATAGCCGTAGCAGTATAGTAGTGTTTGTTGACATTTTTCTCACTCCACAGATTGTTTACGATTGTTTACGATTGTTTACGATTAAAGTTCTTCTAGGCTATAACAGAGTTTGGTGTAGATATCCTAAATATCTACGGAATTAGACGGATATAAAATATAAAATGAATATATTAGACGAAATATCTACGGAGTTTGGCTGGTCAGAATTTCGTTAATTGCTAGTTTTTCAAATTGAATTGCCGGCATGGGAATTTTAATAGCTGGGTTTGGGAGAAATGAATGTTCACCCCAGGTGTGGGGAACAATGAAAAACCTTTCAGGATAACACGGAGATTGCCTATCTTAAGTGGTCAAACTTAGAGGGATGCAATTTCACCCTGCGGGGCAGAGAATGCTGACAAAGGGTGAAGGATGCAGCTAATAGTGTCCAGTTATATTGGTACATTCCCACCAGTGTTCGAAATTAGCGGTTGTTAGTCGTAATTTGAGCCTAAACATTTCATTTTGATGACTAGATTCCTCAATCTGGTTGTCAAATTTGACATCTCACAATGCTATTGTTAAATATCAGTCTTCCCTTTCCCTTTGACTAAATTACAATCCCTGGTAAACGATTGGACAGTGGTCGAAAAAAAAGCGGCATTTTATACACGTCCGCAGTGATAAATCTGCAGATGATACACAAACAGTAAAATCCCCCTTTGTCTATTCAGGGAAGGAAACATTGGGATCTTTATTGTACTTCAACTCATCCCCACCCAGGCCAGAAATTGCATTTCTGAAGAATTTATTTGTTTGCTTTATCCTCAGACATTCCGATGTCCGAGACTCTGGGTATTCTATTGCTCCCCTCCCCTTTATCCTGTGGCGATTTGGCGTCGCCGTGCCCCGAACCAGGGACCTGATGCATCGTAGACCGACATTATAATCACTGAGCAAAAGCTAGCTCCTCCTCTGTTCTTATAATTCGGGTTTGGCTCGTGTGGCATCTTTGATAGATGTCTTTGCTGCCGCACACTCCCCTCGCTGATGAGGAGGCGTGTCGCCTCGGCGTGACGTCAGGGCCGGGAGGCGTGGTGCCTTGGCGTGACGTCAGGGCCGGGAGGCGTGGTGCCTCGGCGTGACGGACAGTCGTGGTCAACCAGGAAGGGAGTGTCAAGGCTTCTGACTCCTTTTTGGTGCTGCCATCTCGTGCTGAGAGGCGAAGTCGTTGGGAAGGAAGGTTGCGCTTTTTTCAAACGTCCAGTCATCATTGTGGCGATTGTGCGTCGCCGGGCCCCGAACCAGGGACCTGATGCTTCGTAGACCGACATTATAGTCACTGAGCAAAAGCTAGCTCTCCCTCTGTTCTTATAATTCGGTTACTGGCTCGTGAGGCATCTTTGATAGATGTCTTTGCTGCCGCACACTCCCCTCGCTGATGAGGAGGCCGAGAGGCGTGTCGCCTCGGCGTGACGTCAGGGCCGGGAGGCGTGTTGCCTCGGCGTGACGGGCAGTCGTGGTCAACCAGGAAGGGAGTGTCAAGGCTTCTGACTCCTTTTTGGTGCTGCCATCTCGTGCTGAGAGGCGAAGTCGTTGGGAAGGAAGGTTGCACTTTTTTCAAACGTCCAGTCATCATTGTGGCGATTGTGCGTCGCCGTGCCCCGAACCAGGGACCTGATGCATCGTAGACCGACATTATAATCACTGAGCAAAAGCTAGCTCCTCCTCTGTTCTTATAATTCGGGTTTGGCTCGTGTGGCATCTTTGATAGATGTCTTTGCTGCCGCAATCCCCTCGTAGATCTACGCATCCCACTTGGAAGAAAAGGGAGTGATCCTGCAGTTTTTACATTCTAATTGCTTACTATTATAGAACACATTGCGCTCCAGATTAAATCGTTCCAACGTCATGCAAATTTGGTTAGCCAATATTTTGTTATCAGACATTGAAAATGGCGTTTTTATAGCTGCCCAGTGTTCAGATTTTTATGTACTTATTCCGTTTTTTCAGTCTTGTTCCAGGAATCCGATTTGGATCAACAGTAGTCCGATTTTTCTTTTCCATAACATTTATATTTTATTGTATACAAATCTGCATAAGAGTATTTACAAGTCATGAAATCAGAAGTAGGTCACGAAATGAGAAACAAAGTCAGGAATTTTAAGATGGAAGTTTACCCGTTTTTTCATCTAAAAATCCATTGCCACGTGATTGTGTCTGTTTCTAATTAATGTGGAAGAAACACATTTGCATCGACTAAAGCTTTTATGATTATTTCTTGTTATATACAAGAAAACTATTTTTCAGGCGTATTATTAAAGAAATGAAGAGCTATATTGCACGAGTACTGGGTACCGCGATAAACGGCATTTGTCCGCAATCTTCTTTATATTTCGTTTTATTGTGAAAATAATTTTCCACTTCTGCAATCTGTTTGCATCATATAAAACATTTGTAATTATTTTGTATATGCCATATTATAGAGAAAAACCATTTTTCAAGCGCATTTTTAATGACATGAAAGGCTATTTTGCAGCAGTATCGAGATAAATGGCATATGTGTGCGATCCTCTATATTTCATTTTATTTTGAAAGTATTTTTCCACTGTTACAATTTGTTAGTATCGTTTAAAACATTTGTAATTATTTTATATATTATATAGAAAAACTATTTTTCAAACGTATTATTAATGATATAGATGGCTATTTTGCAGCAATATGGGGAAAAATGGTATTAGTGCGCGATTTTTCCTTGTGCAATATGTTCCTATCTTTCTTTCTGGTAGGTTGATATCTATGCATTTTATATATCAATCCCTGAAATTAATGTGATTCATACTTCTTTTTATTATTATTACCTAGGCTATCTAGCTCACCCAAATAGTGTAGATGAGTTTCAAAGGTATGATTTATATTTTGTCAAAGCGACAAGAAAAAGAGTAGCAACTATAAAACAAAAACTTATTGACTTGCAAATACTGAACCCTAGCTGCCAACTTTGCATTTCCTCGTGAAGCTCCAATATTTTCATTTCATTGACTGCCGATCTCTGGACAAATATGCAAATCCTCCCCCTCCCCCTCCTTTTTTAAATTTTTAAGATGAATATAGTAAACAGATTCTAAAATGAAATTCCATACTTTGTTGATAAAATTGGCCACAAAAAGTGACTAAATTTCACTCAAGATTCCCTTATAATATTTTAATTTCAAATGTGTGTTTAATTCTTATATTTTTAAGTAATATGAGAAAGATTATATGGAAATGTCACTAAAATTTGCATTTATACGTGATTATCGGTTTATCCCGTTTTATTATCATGTATTTTCCATTTTTGCAATTTGTTTTCATCAACTAAAACTTTCATATAAATTGCTATTAATTAATTTTCAAGCATGAAATGAAGGGGTATTGGGGCAATGATTGCACAAGATGACCATAATTGAAAATTGTTAAATAGAAGTTTTTTTTTATTATTATTTGTTGTTTTTTATGTCCTTTTTGCCAAGTAAAAGCAAATTAGCAAGTTTTTCTATTTATTTTCTCTTGGGTTTCTTTTTCAGTTTATTTTGAATTTTAAGAAAATTTAAAACAATTTTTAATACAAAAATCTGAATTATTCTTTTTATATATCTTTAACAAAAATGGGCATTTAAAAAATAGTTGTTATCGTTAGAGATGTAAAAATGGCAACTAGCCGTGTCTATTTGGCACCCAGAGTCAGAACTATAGGCGTCAAATGACGCCTAGTTCAAATTTTTAATTTCTAGCGCGGATTTCCACTCATTTGGTTGTAAAAACTGCTGTAACTTTTGCGTGGATTCAATAAATTGCTGGAAGAACGAAAATAAACGATCATGATTCATTACTATCCTAAGCAATGTTCAAAACACCAATTTACTTTTGACTTACCTCGTTCTCGGAAATGACTCACGGTGTTCTATCAGCAGAAATCTTCATGCAAATCTGGATATCCGACTCATACACAAACTTATTTTGCATATTTGAGTGATAGGTCTCGGAAATCATTCTGGAAGGTACCGATCCAGGCATATATAGGAAGTTTGGTTTGGAAGAATCAGTAGATCGGGTAGAACCAGAGTAGACTGAACCAGACTAGGCTTAGGTGTGGAGTAGCGAGCAAAGGAGAGGTAGCTCAATATTGATCAATTAATGATCGAAGGAAGTAGAGATAATAAGAGAGTTAGAATGAACGGTAATGCTAGTAATGCATTAGTATCGAAACTATGAATGTGTTAGCTATTGATCTGTTATTGATCATGTTAGTGACAATGCAAAAGTATTTCATTTTTACCTGGTGATTTACAGTTTTTAAAGATTGATGAGTCATTCAGTAATGTGTTATAAGTCATTCTAGTCATCTCCAAAAATGTGTCACGTTTCAATCATGTTCCAGTATGTGACCTACGAAGTGGTGGAAAATCGAACAACATACAGTGCAGGGTTCCCATTTCAGCGCGAACCCGCGAGATTCTCGCAAAATCCATGAAAAATCTCGCGTAAAAATTTAGACTGCACGAGAATTTCTCTCTCTCCAGTTCCGGCCTAAAATTATTTTTTCCTTCAAATTGGATACAGAGAAATCTGATGCCCGATTGCTTCGCGACCGCAAATCGTGATCAGTTGCCTCGTTGTTGCGAATCGCGGGCCGATTGCCGAGCGGTCGCGGACCGCGATTTCGTAGCTACGTCTGAATCGGAGTCAATTGCGATTTGGGTACACTAAAGTACTACGTGTTTCTAATTAGAGAGATATTTTATAGAAAACTATAAGTGTCCCCTCAGCTTGCGCGGGTGGCAAATTCGATCCAATAAAATTTTGCTTTTTTTTTATAGGATTCTTTCACGGATTTGAATTATGCTCTTTCCGCGTACTTCCCGCATTTTTTGTGTTTTGCTCGAGAAATTTTCTTCTTTCGGCGGACAAAAATCCTTTCCCCCGTACACAGTATGTCTACAGATTACAAAAATCCCGAAAATGTCGTGAAATTGGCCATATATGCCCAAAAAATGTTACAAAATTTGAACAAAGCAACGAATTTTTTATCAGAGACATTCCTTTCTTACATGATCTGAAAATCTGTTTCTCCGCGATTGCGAAAACGGCGTTCGCATATGGCGATTCCCACATTTTCTGAGGAGAGATGACCAATGAATATCTTTTTGCCATTTTCACAATATATTTGCATCGACTGAATTTTTTTATAATTATGTCGTTTAATATACAAATAATAAAAACCAAACCATTTTTCTACCGTATTATTAATAAAATGAAAGGTTATTTTGCAGCAGCATCACGAAAATCTGCATTTGTACGCTATCCTCGGCATACCTCGTTTAAT
Source organism: Amaurobius ferox (assembly GCA_951213105.1). Lineage (NCBI taxonomy): Eukaryota > Metazoa > Arthropoda > Arachnida > Araneae > Amaurobiidae > Amaurobius > Amaurobius ferox. The sequence continues at coordinate 14,612,771 of OX578133.1, forward strand.
TTGAAAAATATTTACCACTTTTCCAATCTGTTTGCATCGACTACAGTGTTTGTAATTGTTTCGCGTTTTATACAGAAAAATTATTTTACAAACGTATTATTTATGAAATAAAGGGCTATTTTGAAAACAAAAAGAAAAAAGTCGAGTCAAACAGAATGGCTAAAATCACATGACTGGCTTGAGATTCAACAAAAGGACGATGCAATCCTTATGTTCTGCAAGTTTTGTAAAAAATACAAAAAAAAAAAAAAAAAAAAAAATCCATTATTACCTAATTCTATTTGCCTAGTGAAATAGTTGTCGTCGATATTCGCCTTCGGCGATCAAAAATCGTTAAAGTTTTTAATTGCTATTGCTGCATGAAAATTGATCATAAAATGATTTTAAAAATCAAAATATAAAGTAAATGCAGTCGGCCCTCGACTTTTGCAGTTTACAGACAAAAAAATCGTAAATTCGCATGTGAGTCATTTTACATAAAATAACCCATGTAGACGTTTTTATGTCAGCAAATAAAATCATAACGTAAGCATGGGGGAAGTCAGGAATTTGAGTATTTTTGCTAACAAGTGTGGGGGGGGGGGGAGCTATAAAATTACCAAAAATGTGCTTACTTAATACTAAAATGACTCCTAATTAATTTTTAAAAAGAATGTTAGTTTTAAGAATTAAAAAATTTAAATGTCGAAGAATATGAGTTATAGTTAATGCTTTCTTTTTTATTACTTTCTAAATTAGCATGGCAAAAAAAAAATGAAATTTTAAGTGTCTCTCCTTATAACAGAAAATCTCTCCCAAAATTTTTTGGAAGGAGAGAAATTCTCCCCCTCTTTTCCTGACTTAGTGGGAACCCTGATACAGTGGATGGAAGTGTCTACTAGTGATTTTCCAAACTGAACTTCTTAGCCAGTATTTTCTAACTTCAAACACCTGTACATATGTTAACAGCTGCATGCTCGTTACCGCAGCTAGCCTATACTATTAGGCAAGATTCGGACATTTTGAATAAGATGCTGATTTCGTTTTCTTGAATGGACTCTTGTCTTTATTTCAGTCACACTTTGCTACAAGTAAAGAAAGTTTAACTTTAGCTGTATTTACCCTGAGGGGAATTTATGTTTAAATTCCAGGATAAATAATGAATGGAAAAACTGTCATAGTGAATATGACATTTTACTTAATTTTAATTAACTCACGTATTTTAAAAACTTTTAATTTTTTTTTATTAAAATTCAATTGTGATTTGATCTTTAACTCAAATTTTTATATTCCCATTTTCCTTTTTTAAATACATCTAAGGCAGTTGCCATAGTCAACTAGTCATATTCCAATCTCATGCTAAAGTAACATCTGCAGTAAAAGCTGCAAGTTCACGAGGGTGATCACAAGTTACTTCACCCCCCTATAAAAAACATATGCAAGGGTTTTACATGTTTTAACTCATAATGGTCAAAATTTCTTCACAGGCAAGAACTCAGTTTCCCACAGAAATGTAAAGCATTGAATTCTACTCCCAGCACGATAACATGGGCAGTTATCTGATGAAGCCAATTATTGCTGTCAATGTCAAGAAAATAATGTGTGAAAGTCACTTCTACAACTATACAGCTGGGACAGATTTCGCAGATGAGACCACTTTGCTCAAAGGGGGTAATCAATAACATACCCCTTTATTTTAGCATTATCAAGGCTAAGACCAATAAAATCAAGTCCACGTATAGCCAATTATGTAGTTTCTTAGTGCAGTGCTATCCCTACCATAAGCTGCATAGAAGATGTAAAAAAAAATCCAAGACTTATTATGAGCGTGTCCCGGCATTGTGCCGGCCACTATGGTATTGCCAGCCACTATAGTCTTTTTCATCATGCTGTAAGGTTTAAAAATTTTGTCTGTTATAGACATCGAAATGCTGACTATGACTTTGAGCTAATCTTATTGAGGACATGGGTCTTAGTGGATTATTGAGCCTCTAGACAGGTACTGAAAAACCACTATGGGCTTGTCTCATTTTAATCTGTGATGGTTGACTTTTTTCTGTCTGCTGCAGACTCTGAATGCTGCTATACTATTGAGTAACTGCTGTTTTCACTAAAGCTTCAAATTCCCATTTTTAGTTAGTAGCCACTGGCCGGTAGGTTTATGAAGTTTAACGGTCAGTTGTCGACAGCTGCAAAATGTGTGATGGTTTTTCAAGATGTTTAATGTTATGTAAAATTGTGTTTAAGTATCTTTTATGAAATTTGCTCTTATTACTTACTTATTTATATATTTATTCTACAGTAGACATAAGTCAAACAACCAATCCTTCTCCCCATGTCTTGAGCTGGTGAGTACTTTTTCAAGGTATGACTATATGTCTGTCGGCAAGAAAACTCCCCTAAGTGGGTCTACTTTTATACAATCTATTATTTGGATTTTGAGGCGGAGGAGGAAAATTTTAAATATTGGGGAACATTTAAGATATTGACAAAATATAAATTTTATTATTATTATTTGATAGTAACACAAGACAAATTCACAGAAATATTTTAATTTTTTAATGAGTAATATTGTTACCATGCATTTATTACTGCTATCTTCTCATTTTTAATATTTAATAAATTTTCAAAACTTACTTTAAGTGGGTTTTTTTTTTTTTCTAAAACTAATTCTTTTCTATACGTCAGTGTCACTATTACCATTTTTTCTATTTCTTAAAGATTTTTCAAATTAAAATTTTTCATTTATCCATTTTTTAGATATTTTACACATGTATTATTCACTAATTTTTAACCTTGCAATTTTTTTTAATCTTGCCAATGATTTTCATTATAGTCCTTTCAGGTATTTTATAATATTTGTTTTCCAATACATCATAAAAAAATAATTCATCATGAAGCATTCAAATACATTTGGAGGCAATTTTAAATTCATTTAAGTTTTATCATCTTGATCTTTTTATTTTTTACTTTTCCAAGCTGATGAAGCATTTACTATCAAGCATTTACTGATGAAGCTGATGAAGCATTACTATCATTTATTTTAAACTGATGAAGCATTTACTATCATTTATTCCTCTTATTTTTAAGAAGCCTGTCCACTAATTTTTCTTTAATTTAGAGGGTTTTACCAATGATTTTCTGCAATTTTTAATAAATTAATATTCTTGTTTTTATTTTTTGATCATTTACTCTTCTTCTTTGACCCAGACCGTCTGACCTATCAGAAAGGTATAAGGTATCTGTTTGGACAGTCGGGAAGTGCCACTCAATTTAGACCGGAACCCAGTGGGGGAGGCATCCACAAGGGTCGTACTCTCCTTCCCCAACCACTAATCTCTCAGAAGGACTTACGGACCCACATGCTTAACATGATCGTACTCCGCATAAACACAGCAGCAGTTTTGGCAGTGGCGGGAATCGAATCCAGGCTGACCGAGTGCAATTCCCACATGCTAACTACTGGGATGTCACACCCCTTGATCATTTACTCTAATTTTTCAATCATCGTGATTGCGATATGTCATTTCTTTTCCCGTTATATTATCAGATGTTATCAACTCTTATTTTAAAATTCCCCAATATGTTTATTTTACAACAAGTAAATTCTTTATTCTCTTGAATAAATTTTATTTTTTTAATATTTCGACGTTTTGCATTTAAAAAGTGGCATTTTGTATCGATAGAAACATGTTCATGATATTGCAATACTCGAATTTTCCAATCAACGGGGGAAGGGGCATAAACTGTCCCTGGCCGCCGGTAAGTTGAAAATGGAACTGATTTAATTTTGAATTTATAATAATTATTAACAGTTAGCACTTCTGAAAACACAACTAAGCAAACATTTTAGGAATTCAGCCATCGTTGTTTTATACATAGATTAATAACTTAAAACAGGGTATAATCTACAAAAGGAAATATGAAATTTCTCTGAGCGAAAAACTGCAATGCATCGAGACTTTAAAAATTGTTAAATTCTCGCAATCTAGCTTTAAAATTATTACGAAGTATGTCCAGGACAGTATCCTTCAAACACTCTATTTTAGCCAATGCTACACACATTCATGATTTCCGTATGGTCAACAATAATACATAACATTGCAATATCGGCAATTCAGCTCAATAATTCAGCCCCCATTCCCAAGGTTGATGTCCTTTATTCGTGCAGGGTACCTAGATTTAGTCCGCTTTTGCCAGTCCCGAGCTGCAAAGTATTCCTGAAACTCTTTCATATAGATTCTTTTAATTTTTCATAATGAAAAATATGCAATAATTAGGGCCCTATAGAAAATGTGAAAATGCAGAAATGCACATAATTTGAGGTTTTCTGCATAATTTGCAATTTTTTTCAATAATTTGCAATTTTATGCACGATTTGAATTTTTTTTTTTCATTAATTTTACAATTGCCATGCAATTTTATTTGTTTTCTTCGTCCCCCTGCCCGGCATATTCTTTTGGACTAAAATCTGAGGTATTTTTGATTCAGTAACCGAATGGCGATTTGTGTCAGTTCAATAGCTACCACAGACACACCCACAGTCTGCTTTTTCACATAAATACACTCATCTCCTCTATCCTACATCAAAGAATTCCAATGTTTGTTTTCACCTGTTAATCCTTCCCTTCCCTCTTCTCCTTGTATTGGGTCCGTTGAAGAGTTGTTTCATCATTTTCATGTCAGTTGGTGATAGTCATTTCACAAACAAAAGGGCACATCCACGTGTGCTTTTGTTTGTGGTCCCACAGTTGTACTCCACATTTCTACAAATTTGTGATTGACAAATAATTTGCACACTCGCCGTAAGCCCCTCTGGCCCATTCTGCTATTGTGTATAGAGATAAGAGTTAGAAAACCACAGGGACATGACTGCGAAAGAGCTATGTCCTGTTATGTCCAAGTATTTTTGAAAAAAAGGCAAAGTTTAAGGGAATCTTCGGCTGCTGGACTAGCATACAAATAGCTCACTTGGCAACCATGGCTTACATTTGACCCAAAATTTTAAATTCATATGTTGATGAGTTAAAATTCATATGTTGATAATTTAAATTCATATGTTGATCTTATTAATAATTTTATGTTTTATGCGGAAAAAATTACTTTTCAAATATGTAGTTAATAAAATGAGTTATTTTCTAGAAAAATGTATTAAAACAATGATTTAAGCACTTGAAATAAAGTCATTTTGACTGAATATATTAAAATTTCATGTATTCGAATCTATAAATATGGGGTTATGATTGTATTAAAAATACATAAGTTATTATCTTTAGAATAAACTTGTGTTCTATCTAGCCTCAATAATAAACTTCTTTCATATTTTTCTTAACAAGTAGATCTGATTCTAATTTAATTACATATATATTTTTATTTAATTAAGTAGACTTTTCATTACAAAATAAAGCTATGTAATATATTTATGCTGAAAAATTAAATTATAATTTTCTACATCAACATTCTAGAACATTATAGATATTCCAATACATTTTAGAAAAGCATTCCAAATTATGGAAAAATCCCTTATCCCTGTCCCAAGCATTTCAGATAATAGATCCTATACTGTACAGATAATAGATCCTATACTGTACTATGTATCCTGTCCTCAATGTGATAAAATTAAATTGTGCTTTACATATTTTTCTTGTTTTTTCTAATAACTATCACTCATACAAACTCTCTTAGCATTGCAGCCTGCCTCCCCGCTGTCACAGGCACTGAAATTAGTGGTCATGGTACTTGTGTGTTCATAGCTATGCCATTGTACATCACGTCGAAAACATTCTTTTTCAGTTCAATAATGCTCAAAAAGATGTACATTAGTCAAAAACTTTAATTCAAATTTTCAACCCCATCATAGTACTTTACCTATACATTAAATTTTGAACATTGGCTTATTTTGAACCCCCTAGAAAATTGTTATTTTGATTAGAAGTCATTTCTTACACAATATTTTAATACTGTACAAGTGGGCTTTCCTGCAACTACAATTAATTTATTAACAATTAAATAAAAAAAATTTACAGCATTTCATTCACATATCCATGACCAAGACAGTAAAAGTGAAAGGATAAGAATATATTTAGCTTTATATCTAGCTTATATCTAAGTACTTCCCACAGCTCAATCATGAAAATATTAAGATTTTTGCACTGCGGTGTAAAATTATCTTTCAGCACATACTAGTTGTAGTAAAAGAATTGAATGTTTCCTTCAAATTAACTTCTTTGACCAGAGATTCTGCAAGTCATAAATCAAGGGAGAGTGTCAGTCATGGAGTCCATGACAGTCATCGAGTTTAATGAATACGGACAAGGCAAGAATCAATACAAGAAGGGAGAAAACTCCTTCCAACGCATTGAATGACAAATCAGAAAATTCTGAATAAATATAAAAAATCAACCACATACACATAAACACTTAGCGACATTTACACCTTTCTTGCAGTGACTTTGAAATGACAAAAAATGCACGAAAATTGATACTGTTAAGATGTGGTTGCTTAGCAAGAGCTTGAACCAGTTTGACTTGGCTTGGCACAAGAACTTGGTAACATATTAACTAAATTAATTAATATAACTGAATTAAATAATTAAAAATACTTTTAATTATTTTATCAACAAATGATAGATGTCAAATAAAAGATATGATATCATAGTTTTACAGAAAAAATTACTTTCAATGGATTTTTATGTTTGAGAAAGCAAAAAATGCATTTGAAATCAGTGTTAAATCTAGTGTTAAATGATAGGCCATCACATTTCACACACAAATGACAGAGCCAATCAAAATCAGTCCCACAGATGGCCAAACTCTTATTATAAAAGGGCTCTACTGTGTCATAGAAAATATGATAGAAATCATCCATAACAGGAAGCTTCTTTGACTTTATACTAAAATACTAAGATTTACTGATATTTTCATAGCGTAACTCTGCTACCAAAATGAGTTAAGCAAAGTTGGCTAATAATTAAAATATAATAATGTTATTCAAACTCAAAAGTAGACTGACAAACAATGAAAAGTAGACTTTTCATTACAAAATAAAGCTTTATGTAATACATTTATGCTTAAAAATTTAATTATAATTTTCTACATCAACATTATGGAACATTCCAGTAGATTTTAGAAAAGCATTCCAAATTACGGTAAAACCCCTTATCCCTGTCCCAAGCTTTCCCGATAATAGATCCTATACTGTACTATGCGCATCCTGTCCTCAATGCGATAAAATTAAATTGTGCTTCACATATTTATCTTGCTTTTTCTAATAACTATCACTCATACAAACCCTCTTAACATTGCAGCTCGCCTCTCCACTATCACAAGCTCTGAAATCAGGTGTCATGGCACCTGCGGGTTCATAGCTATGCCATTGCACATCATCTCAAAAATAGTCTTTTTCAGTTCAATAATGCTCAAAAGATGTACATCAGTCAAAAACTTTAATTCAAATTTTCGACCCCATCATAGTACTTTACCTATGCATTAAATTTTGAATATAGGCTTATTTTGAATGCCCTAGAAAATTGTTATTTTGATTAAAAGTCATTTCTTACACAATATTATAATATCCTACAAGTGGGTTTTCCTACAACTACAATTAATTTATTAACAATTAAATAAAAATAAAATTACCTTAATGAAAATTCCCATCTAAAAAAGTATGAGAATTGAGAAGTTTCATATCAAGAGGGAAGCATGTTATAAACAGATTTCATATGGAAAATCTTCAACATTTCATAGGTATATATTTACTTATTATAATATTATTACCATCAAAAATCGTAATTTTTTATAGCATTTCATTCACTTATAAACGACCAAGGTTGTATAAGTGAAAGGTTAGCTTTATATCTAGCTTGCATCTAAGTACTTCCCAAAGCTCAATCATGAAAATATTCTCTCATAGATTTTTGCACTGCGGTGTAAAATTATCTTTCAGCACAGACTAGTTGTGGTTTAAGAATTGAATGTTTCCTCCCGATTCACTTTTTCAACCAGAGATTCCATGAGTCATAAAATAAGATATGATATCATAGTTTTACTGAAAAAATTAATTTCAATAGATTTTTATGTTTGAAAAAGCAAAAAAAGTATTTGAAATCAGTGTTAAATGATAGGCCATAAGGCACATTTCACACACAAATGGCAGAGCCAATCAAAATCGGTCCCACAGATGGCCAGACTCTCATTATAAAAGGACTCGACTGTGCCATAGAAAATATGACAGAAATCATCCATGAGGAAGCTTCTTTGACTTAAAATAACTAAAACACTAAGATTTACTGATATTTTCATAGCGTCACTCTACTACATAGCCAAAATGAGTTAAACAAAGTTGGCTAATAATTAAAATATAATCATGTTATTCAAACTCAAAAGTAGACTTTGACAAACAATGAAAAGTAGACTTTTCATTACAAAATAAAGCTTTATGTAATACATTTATGAAAACTTTAATTATAATTTTCTACATCAACATTATAGAACATCCCAATAGATTTTAGAAAAGCATTCCAAATTAAGGTAAAACCCCTTAGCCTTATCTTCAACATTTCATAGGTACATATTTACTTATTATAATATTATTCCCATCAAAAATTGTAATTTTTTACATCATTTCCTTCACTTATCCACGACCAAGGCTGTATAAATGAAAGGATAAGAATATATTTAGCTTTATATCTGGCTTGCATCTAAGTACTTCCCAGAACTCAATCATGAAAATATTCTCTCATAGATTTTGCACTGCAGTGTAAAATTATTTTTCAGCACATACTAGTTGTGGTATAAGAATTGAATGTTTCCTCCCGATTCACTTCTTCAAACAGAGATTCCGCGAGTCATAAATCAAAGGAGAGTGTCTATCATGGAGTCCATGGCGGTCACAGAGTTTAATAAATATGGACAAGCTAAGAATCAATGCAAGAAAGGAGAAATCTCCTTTCAACATATGGAATGATAAATCAAAAAATTCTGAATAAATATAAACAATCAACCCCATACACATAAACACTTAGCGACATTTACACCTGTCTTGAGGTGATTTTGAAATGACATAGAAAATGCAGGAAAATTGATACACTGTTAAGATGTGGTTGCTTAGCAAGAGCTTGAAGCAGTTTGACTTGGCTTGGCACAAGAACTTGGTAATATATTAGCTAAATTAATTAATATAACTGAATTAATTAAAAATACTTTTAATTATTTTATCAACAAATGATAGGTGTCAAATAAAAGATATGATATAGTTTTACAGAAAAAATTACTTTCAATGGATTTTTATATTTGAGAAAGAAAAAAAGGCATTTGAAATCAGTGTTAAATCTAGTATTCAATGATAGGCCATCAGGCACATTTCACACACAAATGGCAGAGCCCATCAAAATCAGTCCCACAGATGGCCAAACTCTTATTATAAAAGGACTCTACTGTGTCATAGAAAATATGATAGAAATCATCAATGAACAGGAAGCTTCTTTGACTTAAAATAACTAAAACACTAAAATTTACTTATATTTTCACAGCGTAACTCTGCTATATAGCCAAAATGAATTAAGCAAAGTTGGCTAATAATTAAAACATAATAATGTTATTCAAATTCATGGTACAAAAAAATTATTATATTTACTATAAATCTCTAACAGTAATTTTTTTTTAACTTTCATACACAAACTGAAAATACTATAATGCAAGCAGATAGTTTTTGCCAACTTAAAAAAATGTTACAATGCACACAATTTAATAAAAGAATTGCTAGTAAATTAAAACATGCCATAGACACGCGTCTTTCAACAACTGTGCATTGTCAAAGTGAGTTACCTATTTCTATACATTTCCTAACTACATTTGCACTTGTACTGTGAAGCATAAGATGTATAGAACTACTATAATCTACTTCTTATTCTAAAACTTGCTGCGAGTATAATAAAACCCACAATTCCCATTATGGTACTAGGCCAATGTTGCAATTTATATTGCTGGGTTTGATTTTTTTTTTATCTTATTAAAATATATCATATTGATTTAGACAAATGTTCGATCTATTTTTATAAATGAATTAAAGCCAGTATAGCCTGTTACAAATAGAAATCTGCAGTCTACAATATATTAAAATACAAGAAACAAATTGCTTACCTGTACCAGAATGACCCAGAAGTCTTAAAACAGGCTCAGAAGAATCTGGTGTAAATCCATATATAGAACAATCATGACTCCCAGCTAAAAACAAGCCCTTTGGATATTGGGTACTAGGTGGTAACACACACAAACTAGATATGAAGTTAGTAGCTCCAAAGAACAAATTGCTTTCTTCAAAGTGTTTTCTGTTAATTAGAAAAGAATATATAAATTTTATTTAAAACTTTGAAAAATGAAAGACGAGCATAAGAAATGAAAATTATTCTTGATAAAAAAGCATTTATTCAAAATTTCAAAATTGAAGTCAAAGTAAAATAGAAAGAAAAAAAATAATTTCTGGATAAAAGCTGCAACTAAGAGAATAACAATCTGGGGATGCAAATATTTCAAAATTTTTTTACAAAGAACACAACTTTTAAATTTTTTTTCTACAATTTATAAACATTTTGTCTTTCAATCTAAGTTTAATTCATATTCACTCACCAGTTTTTGTTATCTTACATAATAAAGGAAGATGTCTGTGTTTCTGTCTGTGTGTGTATAGTGTGCACTCTGTAGCAGGAAATCTAAGCATCATACAGCCATGAAATTTAGTACAGAGGTACTTTAGGACCCAAAAAGGTGCATCTCAACATTATTTTTTTAATCCAATTTAGTTTTTCAGTTACTTTATATTTTAGCTTGATTTACAACAATTTTAGGTGATATTTACACAAATCAATCCCTTAGCAACTGAAAATATATTATCATGACACCATTGGAAAGATGAAAGAATTCTTTTTCAAACAAACTTTGAATGAATGAAAAATATATACTTTTCATGTATTTAAAATATCCCAAATTATTATATGGCAATATAAAAAAATTGATGAGCAATCCAATGCTTATAATTTAACACAAGCAACTTTAATTATCACACCACTACTCCTAAATTAAAAATAATCTCCAGAAGCCATCTGTTCATTAATTTTAATTTTTTTTAAGCAAGTGAACTCTTAAAAAATGTTTACCATTTTTTTTAGAATGAACCCCTTTCACATTGAAGTCCTACCTACTGAAGCCACACATATGAATCATTGATGTGTTCGTCCTAATGTGCAATTGGTATATTTTTCCTATTTGGGATCGGATCCATTTTAAACATTGAGGGAAGGCGGTAATTTAGCAATGGGGGATCATGTCTGCATTTCTGTGGAAGGAGTGCTAAAATGTGATTGAAATTGGATGAAAATTTGCTAGTCCATCAGTAGATTTTAAAATAAAACGTCAAGTCTTCGCAAGTGAAAGATTTTGGCTTTGTGATTTAATAGGGGGGGGGGGGCCTGTTATGCCGATGAAGACTGATTGTGCATACTGTAGTGATGTACCTGCTTTAACTCCCAAGCACATTTTCTAGTCTACATAATAAAAGATGTCTATCTGCATGTGTGTATGCAGTTTGTAGTAAGAAATTTAAGCATCATGCTGTCATGAAAATTGGTACAAAGGTACTTCAGGGTCCAGGAAGGTGCACTTCGGTATTATTTTTTTAAAACTCAAATTAGTTATTTTAGTTATGCATTTTAATATGCATTTAAAATGGAATGCATAGACGATGGTATCTGGTATGTCAACGAGGGAGTGAGTTCAAGAATCTAAGTTCAAGTTGTATAATTGATGAACCCCCTTTTTCAGGCCAAAATAACAGTATGAGCTCTTAGCAATGAACTGCCGTTCATTGGACAGTTTGCTCTTTGCTGTTAAGGATTTGTCTTAAAATCTTAATCAATATACATTCTCTGGACTTAATGATCAAATAACCAATCTTATGTTCTTTTGACCTGAGGTAGAGGGCTTATAACACCCTCAAATCAATTGTACGCACCTAACTGAAATATGCTCTTTTTATCAAGGAAGTATTGTAAATTATTATATCTTGATTGAATTCAACTTTGTGTATCTTTTGTACAACTTTATCGAATTGTGCCCCTTGAGATTATGAAAACTTGGTGCCTATGGTTATCGTGACTTTTGAAACATAAAATAACTAAAATATGAATTCAACTTTTAAAGTAAAAATAATGCAAAGGTGAACCTTCCCAGGTGTACCATCACCTGCATACCAAATATCATGGAAGTGTGACACTTAGAATTCCCGCTATAGACTGCATAGTTCACACACATAGTAGTAAAAGTACTTCCTTGTAGTATAAGTACATACAAAAGCTATTTCTGTATGTATATCCAGAAATGTTTATCCACTTCTAGAAGGGGCAGAATCCTGCTATTTGATACATGAGGGGTAGGCCATCCTAGTGTTTAAGACAGGGAATTTCACTCCGACAAACCGGGTATGATTCCTGGCTCTGCCCAAACTATCGCAATGTTCATGAAGAATAAGAGCACGTCAAATATGTGGGCCCGCAAGTCCTTGTGAGAAGTTGATGATAGGGGAAGGAGGGTAATGTCCCTGTGCATGCCACCCCTCACTGGGGTCCAGTCAAAATTGGATGGCACTGTTCCAGCCATCCAAACAGATACCTTACACCTTCTGGTAGTTCAGACAATCTGGATCGAATAAAATAACAATTTGATACACAGATAGCTAGAATAGTATAACTGGAAAGAGAATTGCAAAAATCCGAAATTGATCCATAGGATGGTTGGGGGAGGGGGAGGGAGGATTTTATTCTGAATATCAGATTCATATTTGATTAAATCTTGCTATTGCATCAAATATGAATAACCATTGTTCTATGAAAGTTAAAATAGAGTTCCATATTCAGCCTCGTTATCATACTATTTTCATTACTTATTTTACTTGCATTTCTTCCTGTAAAATCCAATTTACATTAGACAAATTAAAAGCAGAAAAGGAAAAAGCAAAACATCTCCTATAACCTCTCCTGAAAAAAAAATAAAGTAGTGTCGTGGTACAGAATTTTCTTTAGCCTAATTTTAGGACTTCTGGATAATGAGGACTTTAAAATTTTGGGACGTGAATTTGGAGAGCATATCTAAAATGGATAAAAACTCTGCTTCAATACGCATGTGGAGCGGATGCAAACCAAGTAAAAGTTCGAGAGTTGCAGTAGGAGTGGTTTTCATGCATCCAGAGATTGCAATGCACACCATCCTTTGAAGCTTAACTAATTCAAGTTTAGCTGTTTCACATTTAATTCTGGACCACCAAACAATGGATCCATAGGAAATGATAGGACAGACTACCATCGAGTAAATCCAATGGATAGCCCTGGGATTTAAGCCCCAGGTTTTCCCAATAGCATTCCTACAAGACCAGAAGATTCTTCTGGCTTTAGTCGTGCAATACTCCAAGTGTCTCTTCCAATTGAGTTCCTTGTCAAAGTAAATTCCCAGGAATTTAACCTCCTTGGAGCAAATAAGCTTCTGACTAAAGAAACGAATATCCCCAAGATTAAGTATACGTTTCCTAGTAAACGCAACCAAAGCAGTCTTATGCGGATTAACCATAAGGTCTGCATTTCTGCACCATGCCTCAACCCTCCTAAGAGCAGTAGACATCATGTCGGATACAGTGTTGCCAAATTTGCCCCTGGCAATGATGACAACATCATCTGCATAACCAACGCAAGAAACGCCAGAAGCCCTGATGCTCTCCAAAAGAGAGTCCACAACTATACACCAAATAATTGGTGAAAGCACACCTCCTTGTGGACAGCCCGAAAGTGCATGCACAGTCATACTATCACCAAGTAGAGATGCACAGATATACCTATTAGATAACAGGTTCTTGATCCAGTAAGAGATCGTGGTATCAACACCTTTTCTATCAAGAGCATCAAGGATGGTGTCGATGGGTACCTTATCAAAGGCACCTTCAATGTCGAGAAAGGTGGCAAGAGCAACTTCCTTGGCATTGAAATTTCTCTCCAAAGTAAAGGAGACTGTAAAGAGCAGTATCCGTAGATTTGCCCGGTTGATAGGCATGTTGAGAATTTGACAAGGGCATAGAGGCCAGAATCACTTCTCTTAAGTACCTATCAATAAGCTTCTCAATAGTCTTTAAAAGAAAAGACGTAAGGCTAATAGGCCTAAAAGATTTGGCCTCATAATAATTGTCCTTTCCAATTTTTGGAATGAAGATTACCTTAGTATGCCTCCATGCATTTGGTATGTGACCTAAGGCAATACAGGCTCTGTAGATGCTGCAGAGAATGGGAGCTAGCACCTCAATTCCCTCCTGGAGAAGAATTGGAATGATGCCATCAGTTCCCGGAGTTTTGTAGGATTTATGGGAATTAATTGCCCATTTGACCCTATCAAGAGTAACAATGCTCCCGGCAATGCTCCAACTATTGTCGTCACAAGAGGACGTGGAACACGCAATAACATTGTCACAATGAACATAAGGATAAGAAACCAGAAAGTGAACCCTGAACAGCTCAGTCAGGGTCTCTTCGCCAGTAACAGTAAAGTCGCCATTTGGCATCTTGACAGTGTTCAAATTACAATTTCTGTCCCTTGCCATCAGCTTAACAAGCTTTGCTACGGCAGGGGTATCTTTAATACCTTCGCAGTACGTTCTCCAAGAATTTCTCTTGGAGTCCCTGACTGCTTTATTATAAGAGGTGAGAGCAGATTTATAAACCTGCCATTCACCATTCTTCTTACACGCAACCGGCTGAGCTCATTAGACCACCAAGGAACAATCCTCGGGGAGTCAGCAGTAGTGGTTCTACAGTTACTGTGAAAGGTCTGGATAATGGCTTGTTGCACGGAGTCAACAGCCAAATCCAGTTTTTCAATAGAAGAATACTCACCAATGTGGCCAGCCAACCTGACCCCGAGATCTTCTTTGTAGGAACCCCAATTAGTATTTCTAGGGTTCCTACCCTTGTCAGCTGCAGGTTTTACAGGACCTTTAACAGAAAAAGAAATTAATTGATGGTCAGACAGTGATATATCATCTGAAACCTTCCAATTAACAACATTTTCATAGGCAGAACTATTGCTTATGCTAATATCAAGCACTTTGCGACGCTTTACAGTCACGAAGGTAGGAGAATTACCCTTGTTGAGTACAAAGAGCTTATAGAGAAGGATCTGTTCTAAAAGATCATCACCCTACGGTTGCAATCACTACTACCCCAAACAGTGTTATGGGCATTCGCATCGCAACCAATAATCATTTTTTTGCCATTACAATACTCAGTAAGTTTGATAATGACATTAGAAAGAGTTTCCTTATCTTCATAAGGAAGATAGGCCGAAGCAAAGATGTATTCCATCTTATGATCATCGGTTTTAAGATTCACACTGATGGCAACATTGTCACCATCGAGGAACTTAACAAGATGAACAGCATTGAGCTTGTTGCTGACAGCAATACAGGCTCTAGGTCTGATACAGGAAGTATCATAAAAGACATTAAAACCTTTGATCCCTAGACCCAAAATTTTTCCATTGCAGGTCCAGGGTTCCTGGATGAGAGCAATATCAGCTCTACCATTTAACAGCCTTTTGCTAAGAATAGCAGAGGCAGAACGACTGTGATGCAGATTAATTTGCACAACATTAAAACAGCCCATAACCAAAGACAAAAAGAGGGCAAAGAAAACCTAGGAGAGAGAGACCCTCCTAGTAACATGACAATGATCAGCGTCAAGCATAATTTCATTGTGAAAATCCTGCATGCGTTTTTCCAACTCATCATCCGAAATCGGAGGGTTTGCATGAAGTGTAACATCAGAACCAGAAGCAATTTCTAGATCATTAAGTTTAGGTATCATAGTCTCAAGACTACCAATACTTACCTGAGAGGAGGTCGCCTGGTCTACAGGCTGTTCCTCCATCTCCATCTTCCCTTTGGGCTTCTCGTTTGGATCCCGAAGAATCTTAAAGACTCCACGGTTCAAACCGGTGAAGGCACCAAGGTCAGCTTTGCGAATCGCATCCGCAGCTTCCGAATCCACCTCGAAGATCCATCTTACAGAGTGGGGTCCACAAAGTTTAGCAGAACACGCCACTCCTCAGACTTCAGCTCCGGGTTGAAACTGTTCAGCCGTTTCAGCAAAACGCTCGGCTCCTTGGTGTACACATCTCTGGTTTTGAAGGCCACCTTGACAGGTTTGGGAAGGTCATTGGCACTCAAGACTTTAAGTGCCTCTCCCAGAACCTGACTGTTATTATGGAAGGTTCTCTTGACCCATTCCACAGTGTTTGCATCATTGCACTGAAGAACCAAGGCTCCAGCGTTTGAGCTAAAGCTATGAATCTTCGGAAGTTGCTCACCAGTGGGGATCTCATCTATCTTATCGAGAGTCACCATCTGAATGATATCAACCTCTTCCTTGCTCAGCTTACTAGAAGGGAAGGAATTCTTGACGATTGCCATCTTAATAGCCTGGACTGCCTGAGCATAAGTACCAGGTTGGATGTCCGTCCTTGATCTTTTCTTGACGACCAGATCTCTTGGAGAAGGTGTGGATCCTTCCGACCTAAGTCGTTTGGTGCCTCCGACCTTCTCTGTAACAGCGCCAGCTTTTACAAGCCTCTGGTCCAGCTGCCTAGGCATGTGCCTCCTCCTGCGCCTTTGTGCTTTAGTGAGTATACCCTGCGTCACAGCCATGGTTTCAGTGTGTCGGTCACCGAGGCTCGCGACTCCACTTCCTTCCACAGCCGGACTGCAGGTTTCCTCCTTTTTGCCAAGATTCAACCCCAGAGGGGTTGTTTCAGTGGCTGATTGGGAAACACCCGAAGATGAACCCAATCCTTTTACAAGATCCACACTTTCGCTATTGCAGCACGGAGAACTAGGAAAACTCGAAAGAGTCTCATGTAATTGCTCCATGCTGTAACCACTAAGAGAAAAAAAACCACGGATTACTTCCAGTTCGATCCAAGCCCCCGCTAGGCTCCGTCTCCCCACACTTTTCTGACATGAAAACACATATATATACTCTAAATACAAGTATCTGTATCAAAGAGGGAGGAATAAATTATATGATATCCTAACCATATTTGAACAAAAACAATTTAGAAGTTAGAAATTCAGAAGTTTTATGTTTTGAAAATTTGATTACAAAATTTTAATGCCCTATCCTTGGTCATTGGCTTTGTGAAATAATCTGCTACATTTGCTTTGGTATTTACAAAGTTAATTTTAAAAGATTCATTCTCAACTAAATTTCTCAGAAAATGATATTTTATGTCAATATGTTTGGTTCGGTTATTTTCAATTGGGGAATTCGAAAAATTTATTGCAGCTTGGTTGTCACAAAAGATTATACTATTACTTCTGTTAAATTTTAATCCTAGCTTCATACATTCCTCAATGATATTTTGCAGCCAAGTTATTTCTTTAGCAGCTTTTGCCAATGAAACATATTCCGCCTCCATCGCTGACAGACTAACACACTTGTGTTTAAATGTATGCCAAGAAATGGGTACTCTATCTACTAGGCATAACATACCCCCGAGTGACACTCTGTCATCTCTATTGGCAGCAAAAGTCCGAATCCAAGTAGCAGTTTAAATTTAATTTACAAATGTCTGATAAATTTAACATATAATCCTTCGTTTTTTCAAGATATCCCAAAAGTTTAAGCAATGCATCCCAATGTTTCATACCTGGATTCTCTTGGAATTGAGACAGAATATTTACAGCATAACATATGTCTGGTCTAGTTCTACTTGATAAATAGGCTAAACATCCAATCAAACTTCTATATGGGAAATTTTGCATTTGCTTTAATTCTTCATTATTCATTGGGCAATCATTTTTGCTTAATGTGATCCTTTTTGTAATAGGAAGTGAAGAAATGGGGTATTTGAATTCTTTAAACATTTGGCAAACTTTATCAATATACTGCCTTTGATGTATAAAAAATTTGTTACTGGTTTCAGTAAATTCCACACCTAACAGATTTTTAACTTTTCCTAGTATTTTGATATCAAATTCCTTCTTTGGCAATGAAACTGCATGATCAATATCATCCTGATGTTTTGAGAATAAAACTATGTCTCATCCACATAAACCAACATTAATACATTATTTTGGTAAAAATATGCACAATTGCACCATTTGAGTTTAAAGAAATTTAATTTTCTCAAAGTGGTGTCAAGTTCATTATACCACTCTCTGCCGCTCTGATGTAGGCCATATATTACCCTTTTTAGCAAACAAGACATAATTTTGTTGGTTTGGATCGACATATCCAGGTGGTTGTTTCATGAAAACTTTAGCATTCAATTTAGCATAAAGGTACGCTGACTTAATGTCTAACTGAAAATGCTTCCAGTTAAGCAAACAAACAAAAATTGCAAAGAAAGCTCTTATCAAGCTAAAATTTAAAACGGGGCTAAACACTTCGTCAAACGAGTCCCCTTTTTCTTGAGAGTATCCCTGAGCCACTAAACGAGCTTTGAATCTCTTCACTTCTCCTTTTTCATCCCTTTTGATGGTATATACCAGGGGTCGGCAACCTGCGGCTCACGAGCCGCATGCGGCTCTTTTGATGTAAAGTTGCGGCTCTCCAGTTCCATACGAAAAAATTAATAATTTATTATCAAAACCCTTAAAAAATAAGAAAATATATTTTTAAGTACCTAATTTCTCAATAGCTTCTATCTTCATAATCGTTAATTACAAATCGCTACGCTTAACATGACCGTAATGAGATAAATTTGAACTATTTTTTTGTTCTTAGAGATGAGACTCCGTGACCATGTTTACCTTTCAGCCAATTGCATTCCATTTCCGTCTCACCCAAACAGCCACCGTCTAAACTCTAGACGTGTTGTCAGTCAGTCATCCTCAGATAGCGCGGTCGACGTTACGTTGTATGTGTGTTAATTTAATCGCTTGCGGTTTTTGCGTGTCTATTCGCTTGTTGTTAACAGAGTAAGTAACAGAATTGGATTACATATATGAGGATCGTGTTAATGAAGTAATAATGGTAAATAAATTGTTTGTCGTTTTAGATAGCTAAGTAAAATTTAAAAAAATCATTTTTTCAGCTCCGCCGCCAGCATGGTATCTGGTAAAAAAAAAGAGAAGAACTGAAGAAGAAAACCGAGAATTCATTCAGGATTGGACGGAGTCGTTTGCATTCATATGCAACACAGATGGCCTTCAGACTTGTCTCATTTGCCACGAAAAACTCTCACACAATAAGAAGTCAAATTTGGAGAGACACTTCACTATAAAACATACCCAGTTTGCTGGTAAATATCCAACCGGTGACGCACGAAAAAAAGCTGTTGAAGAGCTCCATAAAGAAAAACAACAACAGTCAAGTTCCATGCTAAGTAACTGGACGCAATCTTCCAATAATGTAAATTTGGCAAGCTCTGCAGTATCATTAGAAATTGCAAAAAGAGGAAAACCAGTCACAGATGGTGAGTACGTCAAAGATTGTTTTATACGTGCATCTGAAGAACTGTTTCGTGATTTTAAAAACAAAGCAGAAATCATGAAAAAATCAAAGATTTGCCATTATCTGCTAAAACAGTATAAGATAGAACTACTAAAATGTCTTCAAATGTAAGACATATGCAAGTGGAAGACATTCAACTGGCTTCTGCCTTATCACTTGCTATAGATGAGTTTTGCGACATAAAAGACACGGCACAAGTTACCCATTTCGTCAGGTATATATCGCCCCAAGGTCCAAAAGAAGAACTGCTAGGATTGCTACCGCTCTCAAGGCAAACTCGTGGAGAAGATATAGCAAATGCTGTGCAAAAATACCTGGAAGACAATGGAATCGATATAAATAAAATCGTTTCTATAGCAACTGATGGAGCCAGAAGTACGACAGGAATACATAGAGGGGTAACATCAATTCATCAGAAAAAAATAAACCACGAAATTCTAACGTTTCACTACATAATTCATCAAGAAGTGCTTTGTGCCCAAACATTTCCGGCCGAAATAGTTGAGGTCATGAACCTGGTAATTAAGATTATTAACAGCATCTTGGCTAAAGCACTCTACCGTCGCCAGTTTAAAGATTTCCTTGAAGAAATAGATAGCCAGTTTTCTGACCTACTTCTGCACAATAAAGAGCGATGGCTTTCCAGAGGTAACGTATTGCAACGTTTTGCTTTGTGCTTGAGTGAAATAAAAACATTCCTCAATGAAAAAAAGCATTGACCATCCCGAATTGGAAGAAGACAAATGGCTGCAAAAATTCAACTTCATGGTAGATACCACAATGAAACTAAATGAATTAAATCTAAAACTGCAAGGAGAGGGCAACCCAGCCTACGCCTTGCTTGAAGAAGTAGTTTGTTTCGAAAAAAAATTACTTCTTTTTGTTGAAGACATGGAGAGCGGTAAATTACTTCATTTTAAAAATCTGAAGCAATATCGCGATGAGACCAATGCAACTATTGACACGAATTACTTCAGCATAGCTTTAAAAAACATGAAGGATGGATTCGCTGAGAGATTCGAGCAATTCAAGACAAACAAAAGTACTCTCGCGTTCATAGTAAATCCTCTCAACACAAATACAAATGAGATCAACATTGAGCCATTTGGAATTGGTGCTGGATCGCTCCAAATGCAATTGCTAGATTTGAAAACCAAAGACTTGTGGAGTGGCAAGTTCACAGAACTCAAGAGCAAGTTGGAAGAGTTGGAGGTCCAGAAATGCATGCACATCGTGCAGCACAAGTGGAAATAAATTCTAAAAGAAATTCCGCGAGTTGAGGCCCTCATATTCGGCGCATGGAATAGTCTTCCAGAATGCTACAGTGAGGTGAAAAAGTTGGCATATGGAGGGCTGACGATCTTCTGGTCGACATATTCGTGCGAGCAAGCGTTCTCTTGCATGAATATAATAAAAAGTAAAGATAGAAGTCAACTAACAAATAAAAATCTAGAGTCATGCTTAAAACAACAAAGTTATAAGCCAGATTTAATCAAACTTTCAAAAGGCATGCAAAGCCAATGCTCCCATTGATGTAACTATCTATATTTGTGTTTTTATATGAATAAATATTATTCCGTATTTAAAGCCGTTTATTTTAAATCAAAAATCAAATATATATAAGCAAATACTATAATATTGAAATGAAAATTTTTAGTGGCTCTTTAAAAACTGGAAAATTTTGTAAATTGTAACTTTTGGCTCTTCCGTTTCAATAGGTTGCCGACCCCTGGTATATACCCATCTGGATCCAATTATTTTTTGTGAGATGGGCACAGGCACTAAGTCCCAGACGCCCCTCTCTTGCATAATAGCTATTTCATTATTCATGGCATCTTGCCATTTTTCTGAGTGGGGAGATTCAATTGCAGACTTATAGCTTTTGGAAATTACTATTTCAACGTTGCTTGCCTCTAGTCTGGATTTGACATCTTTCTTTTCCCTGAAGTTGAAAACATTTTGGTCATAATGTATATTTGCCTTAGCACAAAACTTTTTAACATCATTATGACTTCTCAATCTTCTTTTATCACCCTTTACTGAATAATAAACATCAGTCCTACTTCCATCAGGCCTAGGTACGGCTTTACGTTCCCAGTCGATATCTGAGCAGGGTGTCAAACCGGAATCAGCAGGAGAGTCCTCTTCCTCAATAGTTTGACTAGTGCCATGGTTCTCACCTGCTTCTTCCTCTGACACACTACCCAAACATTTTGATCCTGAATCCATCGAGCGAGTAAGTCTCGATGTCCGTGAGGTGAAAATTCTAGGATAACTAGGATCCAGGACGCATTCCGCTGCTTCATTTTCCTCAAAACGGACGTTGCTAGTTTCTATCACGTTTCTATCTTTTGCTATGAAAATTCTATAGCCCTTGGTATTTTCAGCATATCCTATCATAACTCCCACTTGGGTTCTTAGGTCTAGCTTTTTCCTAAGCTGTTTTGCCATACCAACATAAGCCTTACATCCAAAAATTTTGAGATGTGATACAGCAGGCTTCTTCCCATAATACAATTCATGTTGTTGTTGAGACTCAGACCGTCCGACCTACCAGAAAGGTGTGAGGTAACCATTTGAACGGCCAGGAAGTGCCACCCAATTTAGACCAGAACCCAGTGGAGGAGGCATCCACAGGGACCGTACCCTCCTTCCCCTACCACCAACCTCTCGGAGGGACTTACGGACCCACATGTTTAACATGATCGTACTCCGCATGAACACGGCGGCAGTTGTGGCAGTGTGCAAATCCAGCGCGCAAACCACGGGCTACTGCGCCCGAAATGTGTCAACAGCATGCAATGTTCCCAGGTGGAATACAATTCATGTGGAGTTTTTACTTTAAATTTATGGCAAATCCTGTTCTTTGTGTAAGTGAAACATAGGCTTGCCCCTTCCCACATTTTGTCCCCAATCTTACTTTGATTAAGCATCGCTTTAACACAATCTAAAGCTGTCAGATTAAATCTTTCTGATACCCCGTTTTGTTTGGGTGTAAGTGTTAGATCGTTCATGCTTAATTCCCAATTTTTTCAAAAAAGCTTTAAACTGATTGTGACAAAATTCCATGCCGTTATCGGTACGGATGCACAAAATCTTTTTGCCTAATTGTCTTTCCTCAAGTGCTTGACTTGAAAATCTTGAAAACATCTGATTTTTGTTTTAAAATATAAAGAAACACCTTACGGCTAAAATCGTCCGTGATAGTCAAAAAATATTTGTTTCCTCCCAATGAAGCTACAGGCATTGGACCAGAAACGTCCATGTGAAATAATTGCAATGGTTTTGCTGATCTAATCCTGCCTATTGGTTTATATGAAACTCTCATGGATTTTTTAAGTTTGCAATGAATGCAATTTAATTTAGCATACTTCAACCTAGGGAGTCCGTTTGCCGCAGAAACTTTACTCATTTGGTGCAAGTAATCTGAGTTAATATGGCCATACCTTCTATGCCATAATTCAGTATTACTCAAAATTTCAACAGTTGAACCAACAATTTTATTTGACTTTGATTTTAAATCAGCTTTGTTTTTCCTATTATTCAAGCTAGGTATTATTTTGTCTTTACATTGACTATTTCTATTTACAGGGGATTTTCTATCATTTTTAGAACTTCTATCCCTATCCTGATCTGTTTTACGGCCCTCAACATTATTATTCAAATTTTTAGTTAAGTACTGTGGTTTTAAAAAATATAAGCCTTCTTTACATTTAGCGTAAAAGAATTTTTCTCCCTCTGGAGTTTTAAACCATAGTATACCATTGGCTGCATTAAAAGTATAGCCCTGTCCTTCTAAAACAGATGCGGCCAATAAGTTCCGCCATAATTTTGGTGAATACATGACATTGGTTAACATAATATCACTTTTATGATCTTTGAACTTAACAAACATGTTCACCGTTCCAATAGCCTCAACTGGGCTCTCGATATCACCCACTGCTAGCGACATAGACATATCCTTGCATTTATTAAATTTTGAAAACATTTTCATATCATTGCAAGTGTCTCGTAGCAGAGGTGTCAATCACCCAGTTGAGCCTATTGTCAGGATCTACTGCATTCGCTTCAACATTTATATTAGAATATACTTCTATTATGTTAGAGCTAGTCAATTTCTTTAACTGTGGGTATTTTGCCTTTAAATGACCAGTTTTCTTACATATAAAACATGGTTCTATGACCTTAACCAGTTTCTGACTTTTAATAACATTTTTCCATTTAGCATTTGCATTAGATAAATATACAGAGGAATTTTGGCTTACATTATTATGGTCTCTCTGTAATTGCTTAATCCGGCCTTACTCTTGGGATAGCTCCTGCATGTTGTCTAACTTGAATTCTTTGTCACTCCATCGGTATATTATCTGGATAATGCTCTGGAATTCTTCAGACAAGTACCGGATAGCTTGAAACGCTACATAAATGTCCTCCACAGGATGATTCAAGTTCTTTAGTTTGGTGACCACTTTCTTATTCTTGTACAAAAAATATCCACGGGCTCATCAACTTCGGGACAAATACTAAAGAACTCGTCAAGAATGCGAACTTGGTTTGCGAGCGTTGGAGCTTCGAAGTGAGCCTCCAATTTCTCCCACGCATTCACCGGGCTGTCGTTGATGTCGAGCAACTCTTGGTATTCCGCTGATATGTTTCGGAACAAGATGGATAGTGCACGGTCGCTGCTGCACACGTACTCCTAGTGTTCATGTTGTGATGTGGTCTAGTCAACTGGCAATGCTGTACGGTTAACATGTCCGTAGCAGTCTTCTCCTTTTAAGAGAAAAGAAATTTCATTACGCCAGGTGACGTAACTGTCTCTGCTTAATGCTATAATGCCGTTGCCTGCTTCCATGTTTGGAAAGTCTCTAAACTTTAACTTTGACTAGAGTGCACTTTTGTTTACCATTTCTGTTTGATGTAAATGGGGCCATTCGCGGCCCCCATCGATTGAATTCACGATACTTCTTAAACTTCTTCACTGCTTGCTGCTGCTTTGCTGCATTATAAGGGCTCTAGACGGGCCCGTAACCAATATTGTTGGCTGGCGTATACTTCTAAAATTTGACTCTAGAAGATATCCATCTCAACTAATGTCCTTATAATCTAGCGTGCTGATGTATTAAAAAATTTTCACTACTAGCAAAGTGATAGTTTAGCAGAGGATATTTTGCAAGTGAGTTTGAAGAAATGTTCATCAATAAAGAGTCTGTCGAACACAAAATCACTTTTATTGACGTGATATCCATTACACTGGCATTGTTACTCAAACAGTGTAACGTCTTAGTAAAGTAAACAGTATTTACAAAAAAGAGCCAGCAAGCTCATAGAAAAGGTTGTTAGATATAGTCTTTGACTAGGCACTCACTCTTGGTAACTTTTATCGTTACCGTAACACAGGTAAGTAAATAAAACTACCTTACCACTGATGCCGAGTTCTTTCATGAAGCCACCATCGTCAGGTCACATGTCATGGCATTACATGGAGTCCAAAAAATCGTGGAAATTAACTTGGCCTCTTTAAAACTGAAAGAGCCAACACTAGAAGAATTTACCACACATTTCATACAGAACTATCGGAACTAGACTCACACTTTGTTACGCAACTTAACTGGCAACTAAACCTATCGCAACATACGTCCTACCGAGTATTTGCATAGCATAAGGTCAGGTCATTCGATCTCGATCTATCAATCCATGATCTAAGATCTAACAAGGTCCTCTCCTCATCTCCATCACATCAGGTACTGAGAATGCATCCTACCATATATACACAGTGATGGGTACGCTCCGGAACACAACCGTTTACGGCAATGCCCTCATAATATGCAAAACAGGATGCGCACACGGCGAGAAGGCGATTTGCATGATCAACCTTGCTGGTAATTTGAAATTTATTAGATTTTATCCATTCGAAAAAGAACCAGATGTTAGCAGAGTGTCATAGCGGATGTAAGCAGAAAATAGTCAACATGAAAAAAAAAATGAAATTTATTTTTTCATGAACTCAAAACATTAAAATAACATAAGACTTTATCACTTTCTATAACTTGGAAAAGATATTTACAAATCGTTGAATACAAGTCTTGAAAAATTACAGTAGACTTAACAGCAGTTCAAGCCTAACAAACATCAGCCATTAATATAGTCATAGCTGGTGTACATGAAGATACAGATCAAACGTAATCATGATGTTATATCACGAAGACGAAGCGATAATCACACAATCAACTGATACAAGCACTAGCTTAAATAGCCCAGTATCATTGAAGTTGTAATTAATGTTTTCCTTCCGGAATATGCTAATCTCTAATCAGTTGAAGTAGAAATTAGAATAAACCAGAAGTTGACGTCTCAATTTGCAGGACCACAGACCGTGGGGGTAAAACTTCTTAACAAGCGATCCGAGAGCGATTAGCCAATCATAACAAAGTATCGTTTGGATTTTAGACCGTACATTGACCGATTCACGTACGTGCTTGTTTACAACCGAAGTTTTTCTAACAAGCAGCCCTGTCCTGCAGATTGAGTTATCTAATCACATAAATACAAGTAGTAATCAAATTTAAATTTCAGTTGAACATATACTCATACTACATTATAGAGTTTCAAAATATCATGTATAAATTTCAGTGTATAATTATATTTTCAATACAAAGTTTAAAAAAAGTATAAAATACATCATGATACAATTTACATGAGAAAACAAATTTAAAAATATCTCTGTGTCAAATACAGGAGATACAAATTTTCAAATCTTATATACTTCGCCACGCAGTATAAACTCAACAGTATCTAAACTACATGTTGAGGGAATGTAGAAAAAGTTTGTATATTACATCAAAAATCTTAAACTTTTAAATACTTCGCCACACAGTTTAAACTCATAAGTATCTAAGCTACTACACGAGAGATTGAAAAAATGTATAAGTTATTTTTAGTTTGTATCAAAAACTTTAAAATCTTCACCACACAGTATAAACATATTGGTAACTAAACTACGCAATGCGGGTTTTGAAAAAGTGTTGAAGTTAATTTTTGAAAAATACAACTATACAATTTAGAATGAACTTAACTTGTTTAAATTAGATTTCACATTAAAACTTCTTAAGATGTTTAAATTCTAAAGATTTCACAGAATTTAGAGATTGCTTCTTTGGTGATAGGTTTCGTAAAACTGTCAGCTTTGTTATTTTTGCTATTTACAAATTTAATCTTAAAGAGCTTCTTTTCCACTAGATTTTTTAAGAAATGATATTTAACATCAATGTGTTTGGTTCTATGATTCTCAATGGGTGAATTGGAAAACTTTATGGCTATTTGGTTATCACAGAATATTATACTATTTCCTAACTTAACGCTAAGTTTAGTACATTCAAGTAATATGTTCTGTACCCATACCATTTCCTTTGCCGATTCGGTTAATGAGATATATTCAGCCTCCATTGTAGATAAACTTACACATCTGTGTTTAAATGTCCTCCATGAAATAGGTACCCAATCTACAAAAAATATCATGCCTCCCATTGATACTCTATCATCCCGATTAGCTGCAAAGTCAGAATCAGTAAAATAATTTAAATAAATTTACAGATTGAATGTTTGATAAGTTTGGTTTAAATCCCTTGTTTTATCTACATACCCTAGAAGTTTAAGTAAAACATCCCAGCGTTTAATGCCTGGGTTTTCCTGAAATTGGGATAAGATGTTTACGGCATAGCTAATATCAGGTCTAGTTCTGCTGGCAAGAAATGATAAACAACCTAATAAGTTTCTGTAAGGTATATTCTTAATTTTTTCGATTTCTGCATGATTTGCTGGACAATCTGTTTTGCTTAAAACTATACCTTTAGTAAACTATTAGTAAACTATACCTTGGGTAAACTAAAAATAGGATATTTAAACTTTTGAGAATTTGTCACAAATTTGTCACAAATCATGTTTTTCCTCAAATTCAATACCTAATAACATTTTTGTTTTTCTTAACATTTTAATGTCAAATTTAGTTTTTAGTAATGAAGTTACGAAATTTAGATACATTTGATTTTTGGCAAATAATATTATGTCATCAACGTAAACAATCAATAAAGTCTTTGGTTTATGAAATTGAGTTTTCTGAGAACCTGGTCTAATTCAAGATACCATTCTCTACCGCTTTGGTGCAAGCCATAAATCGCTTTATTTAGCTGACATACATATCCACTTTTGTTTTTGTCAAAAAATCCTGGGGGCTGTTTCATGAATATTTTTTCACTGAGATTGGCATATAAATATGCACATTTGATGTCAAGCTGAGTATGGAACCACCCAAATAAACACACAAAAATAGTAAAAAACATCCTAACGATTGTAAAGTTAATTACCGGGCTAACACTTCTTCGTAAGTTTGCCCCTTTTCCTGGTTAAATCCCTGAGCTACAAGTCTAGCTTTATACCTGCTAACTTCACCCCTTTCGTCTCTTGACTGTATACACTCAACGGCAACCGATTACTTTGTCGGAAACAGGTGCAGGCACTAAGTCCCAGACACCTCTTTCCTTCATGACACCTAATTCATCTGCCATGGCTATATTCCATTCTTTGGATCGGGGCGAGTTAGCCGCTTTCTTGTAGTTCCTAGGAATTTGGATCTCTACAGCGTTGGCTTCTGCCCGATCCCATGATCTCCCTTGATCCCCCTTAAAATTGAAAAACTTTTTATGAAATTTTATTTTATTTTTCTCACAAAAATTTTCTATATCTTTTAGTGATCTCAATCTAGGTCCCTTTCCTTTATAATAGTAATAAACATTTTTTCTTGTTCCAGTCATTCTCGGAATGACTTTTCTGATCCAAGTAGTATCTGGATCGGGAACTTGACGATCATCACCAGAGGACCCAGTTTCCTCATTACTTTCAGTAATGTCTTGATCTTTCTCTGATGAATCGTCTTTTTCCCCCTCCACATACTCATCAGACGAGTCTGGATAGGTGAGTTCGTGAGATGAAAAAATAAAATTTTCTTTAGGATTCTGATTTACATTGGGTCCCAGACAGCCTTCCTCTGCGCTGCACTCTTCATTAAATCTAACAGCTTTAGTTTCCACTATTTTCCCTTCATTCAAGAGCCATATCCTATACCCCCGAGTTTTCAGTGCGTATCCCACCATAATGCCCTCATATCAAGTTTCCCTCTAAGTTGCTTAGGCTTGCCTTCAAAAACTTTGCATCCAAACGCTCTGATGTAAGCAACTGATGGCTTTTTGCCGCTGTACAACTCAATCAGTGTCAAATTCTTAAACTTGTGACATATCCAATTTTTAACGTATGCAAAACAGAGTAAAGCTTCTGCCCAAAAGTCGTCCTTCAGATTGCTATCGTTTAACATTGCCTTAACACAATCCAAAGCAGTTAAGTTAAAACTCTCGAAACCCCGTTTTGCTCGGGTGTGTACGTGTTTGTTCTTTCCGCTTTGATTCCCTGTGTTTCTAAAAACTTTTCAAACTCAGTGTTACAAAACTCCATACCGTTGTCAGTCCTGACACTTAAAATTTTGGTATTTAGAAATCTCTCTGCTCAATGTTGAAATTGTTTGAACTTATCAAAAACTTCAGATTTTCGTTTCATAGGATACACAGTTACTTTACGTGAAAAATCATGGGTTATACTAAGAAAATATTTAGCACCTCCACGCGATGGTTTTGGCATTGGCCCGCATACGTCCATATGGATTAGTTCCAATGGTTTTTCCGCTTTAATTCATATCATTTCATATTTCAGTTCTTTTTAATTCATATTGAGTGTTGTATCCGTCCTAAAACCACTCTATTTTTGCTTAAATTCTGTGCATCTACATACTGAAACAGCGCAATTACAATATATTTGAGTTAAATGCTCATCCAAATTTGATTATTTCTACAATGAAGCCTATTTCACCTATGTAAAATGTAAACAGCAAAATATGTAGAATGAGTTGTATTAGCATTGCTGTATTTCTTTAACACAAAATCATTTAGTTCATGGAGTCTGCGTAGCTGATATGAATGCAATATTCATTGATTTTACAAAGAGAAGGATGATTTTTTTCGATGAAGTTTTACGCATAGAGTTTAATTACTTGTAGCTCCATGGTCTTAATTTTTAAATAAAATAAATTATTATAGTATTGTGATGAATGACACGAATAGGAAATTATTTATGAATGAAAGGCTGCTTTTATAGAGAGAGCCAGGCTTGTTATTTTTTCTATGACGTCATTTGAATTAATTTCAGTTGTTTTCGATGAAGTTTTCAAATATAATAAATTATCGTAGTATTATGATAATTCTAAAATTATTACCGAGGAATGTATCACATTTTAGAGATGTTTAAAACAGGCAATTTATATTTCAATGCCGTCATTTGAATGAAGTTCATTTTTTTTCGATGAAGGTTTAAGTTTTCAAATATAATAAATCAATGTAGTATTGTGATAAGTTTTAAAATATTACCGAGGAATGTATTGCATTTTAGACATATTTAAATAAAATTGTACTGAAGTTGGAAAGTGTTTCATAATCAATGCTTTAAGCATGATTAATCTTTGTTATTTTCACTTTTAAAATCACTAGACTTTTTAGAATTTTCATTTCTAGGCTTAGGTTTAACATTTACATTTCCTTCAGACTTCTCAACATTAAAATTTTTAGATTTTGTCTCATAGAGGTCGAAGGAAATACAAGCCGTTATGTCTTTTGGCATAAAACCATTTACTGCCGTCAGGTTTGTAAAAAGTAAGGAAACCATTTTTCCCCGTGAAATTACATTGTTGCTCTTCTAGAATTGAAGCAGCAATTAAGTTTCTCCTCAATCTAGGTGAATACATTACATTTGTCAAATGAATGAAATTTTTCACATTATTGATTATAATATACATACTGATCGATCCGACACCTTCGATTGGGCTTTCTTGATCACCGGCAGCTAAGGACATTGTAGTTCCTTTAATCTCTTTAAATTTCTTGAACAATTCCAAATTATTGCAAAAATGCTTAGTTGCTGCCGTATCAACAACCCAACCGAATTTGTCGGTCGATTCAGTATTACAATTTAAAATACTAGACTGTATTTCACTTAATGTAGCAAGATAGGATTTGCAATTAGCTTTTAAATGGCCATATGCCTTGCATTTATGGCAAGGGCCTACTTGTTTACTAGAATTTACATTTTTGGAAGAAGTACTTCTAGATTTAAACAATTTTGTAGTTTTAGAGTTACATACATTAAATGCTAAAGTCTTACTTCTGTTCTGTTGCTCGTCATGCTTTTGCTGAGCTATCCGGTCCTCCTCGGCGAGCAGTTCAGTCTCGATGTGCTTTAGTGTAAAAGCATCGTCCGGCAATCTGTAAAGGGTCTGCACTATGCACTATACCACGGTAGTCCTCATCGAGATGTCTAATTATTTGGAAAGCTACTAGGACCTCGGCCATTGGGTGGCCTGCGTCTTTCAGCTTGGATACCCATCTTTTAATCCTTGCGATGAATAGTCCAATCGGTTCTCCAGGCACTGGTTTCTCACTGAAGAAGTTGTCAAAGAGCATCATGAGTCCAGTCCTGGATTTTGGTTTGAATTGGTCTTTCAAGATGTTCCATGCTGACACAGGTTCCTCCACCGATGAAATCAAATCGCGGTACTCCACCTCTAGACTGTAGTAGAGTGTTGAAAGCGCTCTCTCTTTACGTCTTTGATATTCCACTTTTTCTTTCCTGGTCGTTTCTGCATCAGGTTTTTCCTCCGTACCCGTGACGAATCCATAAAGTCCTTCGTTCATTAACATGACTTTATATCCGTACTCCATGTGGAGAAATTATCTTTCCTGAGCTTCTCCATGTCCGGTGTCACCATTTTCGTACACTGCTGCTGCGGCCCCAATCTCTGGGCTCATTCGTCTTTCACTTGATGTTTTGAAACTACTTCGCTGGTACTAGTTTGCTGCTATACAAGGGCTGCTAGGGCCCATAACCCACTGCTGGTAACTTGAAATTTATTGGATTTTATCCATTCGAAAAAAAATCAGATGTTAGCAGAGTGTCGTAGCGGATATAAGCAGAAAATAGTCAACGTGAAAAAAAAATGACATTTATTTTCACGAACTCAAAACATTAAAATAACATAAGACTATCACTTTCCATAACTTGGAAAAGATATTTGCAAATCGTTGAATACAAGTCTTGAAAAATTACAGTAGACTTACCAGCAGTTCAGGCATAACAAACATCGGCCACTAATATAGTCATAGCTGGCGTACATGAAGATACCGATCAAACGTAATCATGCTGTTATATCACGAAGACGAAGCGATAATCCCACAATCAACTGATACAAGCACTAGCTTAAATAGCCCAGTATCATTGCAGAAGTTGTAATTAATGTTTTCCTTCTGGAGTATGCTAATCTCTAATCAGTTGAAGTAGAAATTAGCATAAACTGGAAGTTGACGTCTCAATTTGCAGGACCACAGACCATGGGGGTAAAACTTCTTAACAAGCAATCCGAAAGCGATTAGCCAATCATAAGGAAGTATCTTTTGGATTTTAGACCGTATATCGACCGATTCACGTACATGCTTGTTTACAACCGAAGTTTTTCTAACAAACCTGTTCTGTTCCCGTCACGAGTCGTTCACAGGAACGGAAAAATCATTCTAAAGATGAAATCATGTTCCCGCGAAATGAGAATCGCGACGAAAACAGAACTAAGTTTCCAACATACATGACGGCACTACGAACAATTGTCAGATTTAGAGAGATGTCGAACCATAGATTCAAAGAAAGTGGTTGCTTCAACAGACGTATCAGTCACAATCTTGATCGAAGTGATATGGTAATAGCTAAGTGTTGGAGACAGTGGATCAGAGAAGACCTATGTAACCATCGCAGAAGCTCAGGACACCCTAGGCAGACAATTACTCAAGAGAATCGTGTAGTCAGGAGAGGAGCCAAGTCTACACCGATGGCGCTGTTATCAGCCAATCGAAGGAATTTGATATTCTCCAAGCACCCTGTATCAATAGATATTATTCAGAGATGACAACAGACGATGGGATTAGGTGTTGACATCCATTAGCATGCCTACCACTGACCCCTCAACATAGGTGCAGAGCTGACTGGATTAATGTTTAGCTTGGTCAGCCTAGACAGTGTCCGATTGGAGACAGTTTAGAAACGAATCCCACTTCTCTCTCAGTACTAATGACTGCCGCATAAGTGTGTGGAGAAGGACTGGACTTTTATTTCATAATTATATGAGAAAGCTATTAAGAGCAAAGCATCTTAGATAGGCAAGAGCAGGAGGGGAATAATCCTCCTTAGAAACAGGATCACCATCACCTTATGGAAAATATTTTATTTCAATGACTCATTAAATTTTATTTTCATCTCAATTTAAAGCTTAAATTTGCAGTTTAGAAAATGTAATGCTTTACATTTTTTTCCTACAGATATACATAACACATACTGACATACATACACTGATAATATTATTGTGAAATAAATTCTAGAATGTGGATATAAGTATTTTTACGTCAATAACATCTATGCTTGAGGTTTTTGACGTAAGGATCTATGCTTGAGGTTTTCCTGCAGAGGGAAAACGGAGTGTTACGAAAAATGTATAAATCCTTTGGGCACTTATAAAAATAATTTTAATAAAAACTTTTTCTAGAAAACATAAAAAGTATCTGTCCGAGTGAGTGTTTTTTTTCAATTTTCTTACTTTTATTTTAAAGTATAACATATAGATATAAATAGTAATTGACAAAAATATACACTAGGAAATTGTGTCTATCTGAATGAGTTTTTTTCATGTTTCGTACTTTCGCTTGAAATGTCTTTGAATCAAAAGTATAAAAAATAGATATACAAATAGTAAGCGACAAAAATATGTATGAGAAGATTTAGTTCCTAAATCTATATTTATTTTTAAAAAGCTTTTAATGTTTTTGAGTTATTGTCTTGTCAAGTGGAAGAAGTTTGAAAATTTTACATTTTTCAAGTTTGTAATACTTATATCTTAAAAACTAAAAGTGACAGTTATGAACAAACAATAAGCAAGAATTTATTGCTCTTTAAATATCCTACAAGTGTATACAATTGGATTTTGGATTACTTTCTTGGTTTTTGGAGTATAGTGATTATAATTTCAATATTTTAACCTGGGTTTTTCAAAGGGTAGGAAAGCTGTTTGTTATTCGAAATGTCATAATTGTTGCAGCTCAGTCTGGTTACTTACTCATTTGTGAAATATGAGTGCTCAAAAATGAGATATTTTGTTTTGTTTTTAAAAAGTAGGAAGTTAGGAAGTTAATTGAATTTTTTCTTCTTCGACCCAGACCATCCAACCTACCTGAAGGTGTAAGGTATCTGCTTGGACGGTCGGGAAGTGTTACCTAATTTAGATCGGAACCCAGTGGGGGTGGCATCCACAGGAACAATACCCTCCTTTTCAGGAAAATCTTCAAATAAAACTTTGGTGTTTAAGTCTTAAAAACTTGAAAAGTTTGCGTAGAATGTGAGGTAGGGTGGTCGGGAAAAGGACCTCATCAGAGCTGGACAAATACTGTCACCAACTGTGACCAGCTTTCTTGAAGTTTTTAGCCAGTGAATTATTTTTATCGAGTGATTATTGAAGTTTTTATCCAGTTAAAAATACTTTATTGAAAACAAACATTTCCATTTGGTAAAACACAAGTTTTCACTAATGATAATAACAAATATTAATCTTCAGTAAAAAATAAAATGTGCGACAGTGAAATGATAAAGGAATGTGCGACAGTGAAATGATTAGGCTATTTCGGATAAAAATATGGCAGGTTTGAGACTTTTTCTTTCTGTGGAAGATACGCGTATGGTAAACGAACCAGACAGTAATGAAAGCAAAGCAGATAGTGAAGATTCATGGAACAGTGTTATTTCTGATGATGAATCTGAAAATGCAATTGATTCTTCAGATTCTGAGCATACTATTATTACAATGCCGCCAGCTTCAGTTGCTGTTTTTTCGAATGATGTTTGGACAAGTGATTTGAAAGATCTGAATTCTTTGAAGTTTTTGAACATACCTGGAATAAATCACAATATCATGCCGCCTAATTGAGATAAGGAACTTTATTTTTTTATCATATTTTTTGATGATGAACTAGTAGAATTTATCGTAAAAGCAACTAATAAGTTTGCAAAGAAAAAATAGAAGAAAAATCTCCTCTCTCCTTCCACATCGAAGACTCCACCTGTTTCAAATGTATTTACACCTGTGACAGGAGATGAATTTCGTGTGTTTCTCGCACTAGTAATTTTGATGAGCATTGTCAGAAAACCAAATCTTAAAATGTATATTTCTAAGAATCCAATTATCAGTCCTCCTTTTTTAATTCAGTTATAAGTCGCGATCGATTTATAGGAATATTACGTTACCTTCATTTTACTCTTGATAGTAATGACTCACTTGAAGAACTAACTCAGAACTTTATAAGTCTTTTAAAGAACCAGATATAGTCAATTACATCACGATTCAGAGAATTAAATGGGTGGGTCACCTGTGCAGGATGGCCGAAAGCCGTACAACAAAAAAGATCTTCTCTGCCAGACCATTCGGCACCCGTAAAAGAGGAAGACCTAAACTCAGATGGCTCGACTGTGTGGAAAAGGACTTTAAAATTTTAAAAGTTTTGAACTGGAAGTCTTTGGCCAGGGATAGGGGAGCCTGGAGTTCTATACTGCGGAAGGCAAGGGCCCATCCTGGGCTGTCAGGCCACTGAAGAAGAAGAAGTAATGCCAAAAACTAGATAAATTGAAACCCGTGTTAGATGCATTAGTTTCAAAATTTAAATCTATATACACTCCTAGAAGAAATGTGTTCATTGATGAATCTTTGTTCTCATGGAATGGAAGGCTGGGATTTCGTCAATATATCCCCTCGAAAAGGTCCAGATATGGAATAAAAATATATAAATCGTCAGAATCGGAATCAGGCTATAAATGGAATTTCCTTGTGTATACTGGAAAGGACACGGAATTATCAAGCTCTGATGGTGGGTATGGAGAACGTGTTGTGAAAACTTTTCTAAGTGAACTTTTAGGAAAAGGATATACTTTGTATTTGGATAAATTTTTTACCTCTCCTGTACTTGCAAAGTATTTGTTTAAGAATACGCATATATGTGGTACAGTTTAAAAAAATCGGAAGGACATGCCAAAGAATTATCCATCTGTACCTAAAACATATATACACTAAAATTTTTAATATTTTGATAAAAGAAAATTTGTATAAAAAATATACATCAAATAGAAAATAAGTATTTCCTTTCTTCCTGAAAAAAGTAGAATGCTGTGTTGAACGGGTGATTTTTAGTGAATTTTTTTCGAGAGTTAGGCTTAGAGCAAAAAATTAGCCGTCTTTTGGGAACAGTTCGGAAACTAAACGCTCCGTCCTTTGGGCCACGGCAGTTTTGGAATGCCGCCGTCCCGAAAGGGTTAAACCCATCAATGAAAGAAAATAAACCCTAGCTTTCCCACCGGCGTTACACTACATCTCCCTTCATAAAGGCCATATCACATTCAAGAACTTTTGGAACAACCAACTAATTCAGACAACTTTTCCACCAATTTTCTGGCAAAAAAGTTGGTGATAGGGTTGTCAGACAATTGAAGAAGTTGGGCTAAATGAAAAACTGCGAGTGAAAGTATTGTATTTTTATCACTTTTTTGGCGAGAAATATACAGTTGTGTATTTTGCAACATTGCGGTTAGGGTTACAGCAGTGTTTACAGCTTGGCAATTCGTCTGCTTTACATTACATGGATATTATAGATCGATTTTGCATTGAAATCTATAAAATTTTAATTTAGCCTGATTTTTAGTCCAATTATGGGTTTCGGACTATTTTATAGCAGGTATTTAACCATATATATATATATAAAGGTATTTATATAAACATATAATATATATACTAGTTGTAATTTGACTTACTCATTGAATGGCTACAAATTAGTTTCTATTGATAGATACTCGACATATTCTATACAGCAAACACTAACTACATCTATTGGAAACAAATAAGCAATTATTTAATATTTATGAAATACTTTGAAGTTGAATGAGCTGCTAAATTTATATCAACCATTATGCTATGGATTAGTTTGCTTTCAATTATTATCATTCTTCATAATTCACGTTCTGCAATTAACTACTATAAAATACATTTATTGTGTTTAAAATTTTTTTTGTTTAACTTAAAATTATTTACATTTTATAGTCTTGGACATTTTTTTCAAACATTGTTTACAATTTAACAATCGATATTTAGACCTTGAAATTATTTTAATCAGTACAATGTTATGTTTTGTCATGTACAAATTTATGATATGAAAATTTAAAAAGCATACATTTATATTTCTAATGAAATTCAAATTACGTTAATTTTCGCTAATTTTTTTACGTTAATTATATTACGTTTTTTACTCATCTGATATAATAAACAGTTGAAAGTTTTTGTATCTAAAAAATTAGCACAGGAAGTAAAGTTTAAATGTTAAATGCTATCCTCAAAACTTTGAATGTTGAATACGTAGGTTTAAAGCTAATGAACAACTGTTCTTGATTATTAAACTCCTTTGTACCCATACATAAATTATGTTTCTTATATCATGACAATGCTCATATATATAGACAATGCTCATATTTTAGTTATTAACTTTATAAATAAACAGTATTGCATGCATAACTTCAAGTAAATTGCAAACGTTTTAACATTACAATTTCGGAGATCACATACAAACAAAAATGTAAACAAAATGTTATTCAAACACAAGAAAAATTTAGGAACAATACATGATAATTTCAAATCAAACTTTTACCATATAGGGCAATTTTTATAACGGGTTCACCAATAAAATAGCATATCTGATATAATAAACAGATCGGCTGAAATATTGCAGTACACGTTTATTTCTCATCAAAAGGCTGCAACTCTGTACGTTTAACATAATCCCAGAATCGTTCAATATTGTGAATATAAATAGCATCAACATCTTATAAGTCAATTTATGATTATGCAACAGAATATAAACAAAAAATACACAAAACATACCTGTTAAAAATTTTATTCCAATCGCTCATCTTTAAAACTTTAAATAAATAAAATATTACATCGATATGCAAATCAAAATCGGCTTAATTCTTCATACCATGTTGGTAAACTTATTGAATATGCTTCTTCCAGGAAAGAAATATAAATAATTCCATCTTAAATAGTATAAATTCATCTGAAAATATTGAATGATGCAGAAATTTCCATGTTTTTGTTTGGCTACGTTGCTAGTAGATTTCAGGCCATAAACCAACTGCGCCAACTTGTTCACTACGTGTGATATCTCCGCTGGTCATCACTGATTAGCTGGTTAATGAAAAATTGTCCCAAACGAACAACTTTTTCTGCTCAGTCTAGAAAAAGTTGTTCAGGATTGTCCCAACTT
Source organism: Amaurobius ferox (assembly GCA_951213105.1). Taxonomy (NCBI): domain Eukaryota; kingdom Metazoa; phylum Arthropoda; class Arachnida; order Araneae; family Amaurobiidae; genus Amaurobius; species Amaurobius ferox. Next base: position 14,650,779 of record OX578133.1, read on the forward strand.
TTTGCGCTTATCACACACACATTTTCTCCCAACTCGGGGTAAAAATTGTTCAAAAAGTTGATTGTCCGAAAAATTGCCTGAAGTTGTTGAATGTGATACGGCCTTAAGGGGGATCTATTTTTAAAATGAGATTGGCCACGCTAGTGAAACCGAAAGTAAACAATCATTGCCTGGACTCATTACAGAACAAATTGGAAAAACCAGTCTGGAAATATTTTCATCACTTATCTAAAATACTCTTGATCTCAACTGATTAAATTTTTATTTTTTTAGGAAATTAATGAAAATTCTGAAAATTTTAGGAATATAAATAATATTTTAGGAAATTAAGGAACACAGAAGGAATTTTAGGAAGAATGTGATCCCTGCAAAACCTTATAGGGCTTGGCTCGGATGGTGCTGCTGTTATGATAGGACAGAAAAACAGAGTGGCAAAATTGTTGAAAGATAAGACGGAAGGATTGCTAATCAACTGTCATTGCGCTAATCACTGGTTAGTTCTTGCCAGCACTCAAGCATCATGGAAAATAAAATATTTAGTTAAATTTCATGATATTTTGCGTCAATTATTTTATTTTTTTCAAAATTCGGCAGTGAAAATGTCACGATCGTAAGAAATTCAAGTGGTGTTAGAAAATCCACAAATAAAATTAAAATTGGCCAGTGATGTAAGGCCTGTGATTAAAATTGGCCACAAGATGGCTGTCATATAATGAAGTGTTCAAGCCCTGAAAACAACACTTTCTTCAGTTCTCACTACTCTTGAAAACATGAATGTTGAGAAAAATGATATATTAGCCAGGAGACTTTGCAAAATAAAAAAATCTTACAAATTTCTCACGGCACTCATGATGTTTTGCGAAGTGTTGCCTACTTTGAGTAGGCTTTTGAAAGCTTGGCAATCAAAAGATGCTGATTTAACAATACTGCCTGCTTTATTACATGGAACTAAAGCTTCTATAGAAAATTTGATTAACACCCCCCTGGGTCAAACTGGCTGATGAATGGTCATAACTAGAAGTTACAGTGAGTGAGCCACAGATATCAGATTTCCACTCAAATATCTATACTAAATATTAATAAATTTTACTGCGACACCTTAATAAAAAATTTCCGGATATGCATGTCATGACTGCATTTCAGACAGTATTTAATCCTGGTACTTACGTATTATCGCAACCATACCAACCCCCGGGATAACTTGCCAAATTGGCAACCTCGGCAACCCCAATGTCGCACGCATCTAAGGCGCTGAATTGGCAACCATGTGCTTCTTTTCAAATTTCCCCGCTTGCCACTTTTGTCAGCCTAACCGTTCGTTGAAGATGGCAAGCTCGAATACTAAAATGCGAATCTGGGATTTACCGAATTCTGAAAAAGATGCCGTTACACTTTTACAGAAATATAACATTTTACCAGATGTTAGGAAATGTACCAACTCTCACCCGATGAAGCTTTATTTTGGAAAACAGATTTTTTGGAAGTGCAACGTTGCAACCTGTAATCAACACACGGGAATAAGAAGTGGTAATTGGTTTGAGGGAAGCCGTATCCTGTTATTAACAGCAGTAAGATTCATGTATTGCTGGTGCAAAGAATTAACAACAATCAAATTTTGTGACGAAGAACTTAATTTAGCTGACAAAACAGTCATAGACTGGAATAATTATATGAGAGATTTGTGTTCTCCACATAGAAAGCAAAGAAAGAACGAAAATAGGTGGAACTGGCCGCATTGTGGAAATAGATGAAAGCTTGTTCACGAAAAGGAAAAATAATTCGGGTCGAATTTTGCCACAGCAATGGATTTTTGGTGGCGTCTGTCGAGAGACCAAACAAGCATTATTAACAACCGTTCCTGATAGAACTGCAGCCACGCTTTTCCAGAAAATTGTCGAAAACATTGAGGAAGGGAGTACACTTTATTCTGACAGTTGGAGAGCGTATCAGACTGATCAATTGGCAATCGCTGGATTTAATCATTTAAAAGTAAATCACAAATATAATTTTGTCGACCCCGAAACGGGTGTGCATACCCAAACAATCGAAAGAATGTGGGGTTCCGCGAAATGGAGGAACAAGAGACAACGGGGTACAGCAAGACACCATCTTGAGTCTTACTTGGCAGAATTCATATGGCGACAAGACCAAGAAAAGGATAAAAAAAATTGTTTTGATTCTATTCTAAAAACCATTTCGCAATATTTTCCACCAAAACATAATTGATTTATCGTCAAATAAAGGTAAGAATTATACAGATAAAAATTACTTATTATTTTTCTTCCGTCAGCGTATTCCGTCGGTCTTATATAATGCCACCAATATGGTTGCAATAATACGCAAGTACCTTAATCCTTTCCATTTTGACAAAGACGTTGAACATTCTTGCAATATTCTATTTTAATGCTATTCAAAGTTTGGAAATCCCTCCTTAATAGACTATGATGAAACTGTCTCAGAGTGGAAAGTATTTTCCCAAATTTTGAATCGTCCAAAATACAAAAGTATGACAGACAATGTTTGCTTAAAGTGGCTACCTCCAGTGATCTGAGAGATCATTCCTCAATTTAGCTAAACTTTGCACAATTGGACTTATACTAATCTGTTTCAACTGTAGAGTGCGAAAGAGGATTTTCGGCCTTAAAGCGCATCGAAACAACCCTGCGAAATAGACTTAAAGAGCAAACTCTGAACAATATCTTGCTTATTTTAATTGAGGGGGCTAGATTTACAACACTTTGACTTTGACAGAGCAGCTGATAACGGGGACAGTAAAAAAAAAGATGTCTTCAAATTTAAAGAATGTTTGTGTAAACTACAATTTTTATTACCCTGTAGTTATATTTCGAATAATCAGTCGCCCGCTCACTCAGTGTAGTGCAGGCAAGCAAAAGTATATATACTGTATATATATATAATATGTATAAATATGCAAGGTGTTCGTAAACTGTTCTCACAAAATAAGAGGGGTGATATTACCCATCAAGACAAACAATATTTACTATCGAACCTAGGGTCGCATTCCACTCAGAGTGTCAGAAAAGCGTAAAGTTGAACTTCCCATAGTGAAAATAAGGAGAATCAATGTAATTATAAGTTGCACAATCCCATCTATTTACATCAGAGAAAGACTCAAAGCAGATGCTCAAAGTGACGGGCCAAGGGTGCCGTTGCACAATTCACACAGGCGAATGAACGACTGACACACCTTCTCGAAGACACCTGGTGTCGTGTTTATCCTGCCCGCTGCAACGATTCTCACGATTAAATTTTCTACAGAGTCCACAGGCGTCTTGTACACCAACGATTTTATGTGCCCCCAGAAGAAATCCAGGGGTTTGAAGTCCGGTGAGCGTGGAGGCCAAGCCACAGATCCCCTATGTCCAATTCACTGTCAGGGATATGTGGCATTCAAGAAATGTCGAACCACACTGGAAAAGTGTGCTGGGGCTCTATCATGCAACAACCACATGATGATCTATGTGATGAGTGGAACAGCTTACAATAAACCGGGCAGCACTTGCTCCAGGAAGACATGGTATGCTGCGCTGGTCAAACGATTGGGAAACAGGTAAGGGCCAACCAGGCAATCACCTAGGATACCTTCCCAGATGTTCTAGGCAAATCTCTGCCGAAGTGGTGACTTGTGCTTGTTGGATGTGTTTCAAAGTTACTCTTTTTTTACACTTAGAGTGGAATGCAACCCTAGGTTCCATAGTAAATAGTGTTAGTCTTGATGGGTACTATCACCCCTCTTATTTTCTCAAAACAGTTTACGAACACCCTGTATACTGTGTATTCATTAATTAAAAAGTTCTCATTTTTATTATGATTATTTTGAATTGCCTAATTTTACACATCCGGCAACCATACCCAGCCGCCCAACATAAATTTTCTGGGGAGAACACTGTATATACTATATTACATAGTATGAAAAAGTAAAAATTATGAATAAAAATTACGCTCTTCCTCAAACATCACAATTTTTTTTTTTTTTGCACTTGCATAAGAATTGCACATTCTAGCACTATTTGAAAAAAACAGACTTATTTCAGACGGATTTTCTTCAATTCTTTTCGTACATTGTATCATTTACTCCTCATACATTTTTTCTGATATGCTTGCAATTAGTCACACAAGCAGAAAGCGTTTCCAACTGCAGAAAAGTAGGAAAAAGAAGGAAATAAAAGGAAAATAGGAGTCATTTTTTAAAAGTAGGAATCATGTGATCTCTAAATTGCACTAAAGTATGGAACAGATGTAGTATAATTACATTTTTATTTTTGATGATTTTAGGTGAGATTCTGGCAATTTATGCTATAATTTGGAGAACATTTCATTCTGACAACTCTTTCGTGTCTTTTGTCGTTAAGGTAAAAATCACAACATTCCATTTTAGCAACCCTTTTCATGTCTTTTGTCGCTCTTGTGTCGCCAAAGTAAAAATTACACTTTTGTCGCTATTTGTGAAACAGTTGATTTGTAGCAATTCAAACATGGGCCTGTGTCCATATTGTAAGTTTAACTAGCTATGCTCACCCGCTAAAAAAATATCACGAATCCAGTACCGCTGGCTGTCGAAGGTCGCAAGTAGCAACAGCTGTTTTTGAAATAGGTATTCTGTGGCTTATAGAGCATATGAAAATCAAAATTTTTCGATTTTTACCTTAGTGACAAAGGACGGCAAAAGGATGTCCAAAGACACAAAAAAGGTTGCCAGAATGGAATGTTACAATTTTTATGTTAACAACAAAAGACACGGAAAGGGTTACCAGAATGGAAGGATCTCTGAATCATAGCAGGGATTAACAGAATGCCACATAAAATCGAACAAGAATGAAAACGGGATTATACTACACATGTACCTAAACTATTATTAACTTATAGCATCACAAATGCCATTCAGGAACTTACCTTCAGCTTGGATGAAATTAAGATGTGTACTTCTAAAATTATGCAGTTTCAAATCTTGGTTGTTAAGTCTAACATTGTAACTAGCAGTGGTGTAGCGTCTATTGAGGCTAAAAGGCTGAACCCCCCCCCATCAAATTTAAAGAGTTATTTAAACATACTTTTATTTATTATAATTTATTAAATAATTTTGCGAAGATATATGTATTATTTAGAAAATTTTTACATTTTACTTACTTAAAGTGACACGATTCAAAGTATTTTCCCAATAAAACGCATATTTTAATGATTTAGAAGCTAAAATCATCCAGCCTTCGTCTTCTATATGGAGAAACATGGCTTTAAGACCACCCATTTGTTAAACTCCTCCCTAGCTGATTAATTAACATGGAAAGCTAGCTTATAGAAAGGCATGGCTATTGCTTCCTCATTTTCCACCCTTTATAAACAATCAATGATTGGATGTGGGACGTGACGCTTTATCAATGTTGGATAGGTGAGAGTGGGTAGTGCAAACCTAATGGGTTCTCCATTTGTAATACAAAAGAATTTGAGTCATTTTTCACAAATAACCAAAGATTTACCTAACTTTAAACAATCCCAAGACTAAAAAATATACTAATAATGATTACAGACTTAAGTAGATTGCAAAGTAAAATTAGCTCTTTATATAGGCATCAATATGGTTAAGCATCCGTTTGCGTATTTGGGAGTTTTAGAAAGAATAAGTTTCATTTCCCTTTAAAATCCACTGTTAGACGAGAATCTCAGTTAAATAAAGGTGGTTGATAATTTTTTAGAGGATTTTTAAAAATATCTTATAATTACAATATGCTAAGTCTTCATAGTACAGTATTTTTAAATAATTAATAAGCAATATTGTTGAGGGATATTGTTGACAATACTGATTTTTAACTAAACTTATGTTCCAGATTTCTTACCAATTTTCAGTGACCGTTTTCATACATGGGCGCATGTAAACGTTTTCCAGAAAGAGGGGGGGTTGTAAACTCAAGAATAAAATGTATAACATCATCTAGATTGATGCTTGCCTTTGTTATCTTGAATATCCAAAGGGAAGAGTATCTTCTTCTATGAGTGACCATGATATTACATAAAATGGTTGTAAAAGTTCAACTAATTTAGAAATAAGCAAACATTTAAAATGTTATATTTTGTATGTATCTTACAAAGGTAATATATTTTAAATTATCGTGAATTTCATTCACTCTTAGTATATTTATGTTAAATTATTTTATTTTACTCACCAAGGAAATAAAACATATCGAAAGTGCGAATTCCAATATAAATTCACTTATCATACAAAAACTTTTTCAAGTTAAAATGGCAATCGCTTAGCCTCCGCAGTCACGAATTTCACGCTATACTACTGGTAACTAGTAGCTAGTAATTAATACCAGAATGTCTATTAAAAAATTGAATTTTTGTGTCGTTTATCTTAAATGTGTAATGAAATCTGAAATGTACTCATGTTTTAAATATTTTACTAGATAATAAATTTTATCAAGAAAACGAAATAGTAGAAATTGGAAGAGTCAGCTGACGCTTACAAGACAACTAAATATGCAACATCTTATTTCTACAAAACTAAACACTTTGATCATATGTTGAAAGAAATTAAAATTTTGTACCTAGAAATTAAATATAAACCTACCCATCAGGAGCCCAAACTTTCACCAAGTTATCTCTGGAGCCGGTTATTAGACCGCCTTCAGGAACACACGTTGACTTAACAACTCTTACATCTGCTGCATGAGCTTCATATATGCATTTCAATGCATATTTATAAGCAGACTTTTCTGAATTCATTGTAAATTAATATCCCAATTAAAACCAATTCAACTAAATAAAACCGAACAAGAACTAAATTGTGGTAAATTGCGAGTCACAAGAAAGGCAAGACCTCACTCAGTTCCCCCAACGTTCGCTAAGGTAATTTGGAGTAAAAGAAACTTCTGGATGCGTTCAAAATATCACACGAAATGGTCTCTCCAAACCAACTGCCACCAGCCGGCGCTTGTTTCGAATAAGAGATGAAATCGGAATTGAAATGACTGATACCCTAGGAAATAACTGAAGAATTTGTGTGAAATTTGGTTTGTTTATTGCAAGTGGTATACACAAGAAGTCATCTAATCTTTAAAGCGATTGAGCTAAGGATATATTTCTATTTTTAAAATTTCATTTAACTTGATTTGGCGGTCATTCAAACCTTTGAGGTTCAAAATAATTATAGCATGGGCTAAGTAATCATAGCATGGGTACGAACGCAAATAAACAACCTACGTAGTAGGATGCGCAGAAACGCAAAGGCATTATTTTTCCCATAGCGTGTAATGGTAAATGGTCGATAATGGCAAATAAAAATTGAGTTATTTAGAATACTTGAATAACAATTTATATTTTAAAAACATTACGATGATAATGGCAATTAAAAATTGAAACTAAACCCATTAAACGTCGAAATTTATCTCTGTGATGGAAATAAGTTATTTAGATTACTTGAATAACAATTTATATTTTTTTTTCATTTGCTAAAGTGCACTTTAAGTGAATTTACAGTACTACTCATTTTTACCGTAGTCTCAAACTAACTTTCTAAAGATGTATAAATTTTCTAGCAAATTCTGCAATGTATATGAGAGCGAGAAGGGAAAGGTACATAACGATTTTTCTTTAAAAAAACTCGAGTATATATTTGAATGAAAGTGAATACTTTATTTTCCGGTAAATTTAAAATATTCATCAAAGAAAATACATTTAGCTATATCCTACTAAAATGAGAGGTAATTTAATTAATTGTAAGTTTCTAAAGTAGCCGTTTTCAATACAGAAATAATGAAAATTTCTATATTGCTAAGCAAACGAGCATTTCGTTTCGGAAACGTAAGGGCAAAATTGTCCGTATGACGTCACATGTCCATGCTCTATTCACAACAGAAACGTGAAATTCGGTGTAACGTTTTCTTTTAGGGTACATTGCAGTTCTTCCTATTTTGAAGCTTATCGGGCTAGCGCATCCTAGGACTGCCACAGAAATATATGCTTTTTTTTTAAATAACTCGAAACTAGAGCAAGTAGAAAATCTAAATTTAATACATTTTTATCTTTTAGGGTATATTTTAATTCTTTCGAGATTATGAACCGTGTCGCGCTAGTCCTTATTGGCCCGTGATAGCCCCTAAATTCACCAGTTTTTGAAGAATAATTAGAGAAATATAAAAATTCCCAGTTTAGCATGTCCTTGTCATTTGCGATATATTGGATTAAGGGGGCATAGGACCTTTAAACCTTCAAAAAATCAATTTTTCAATTTTATTTTATTCTGAATGTTTGAACATTTCTGAACACTGTGCAAAAAACCGCATTCTAAAATTCATATTATTTCTAAAGTTATGAGCTTTTATGCAACATACACTTTTGAAAATTTTCTCATGTCAGCCATCGCCGCCATTTTTAAAGGGACGTCACTATTTGTTTACGTTTGCAGTTTGCTGTTTTGTTGTGTAAATCAAATACTTTTTCTACCACCATGTCTTAATTATTTATTTAATTATTTCTGCAGCAGTAGGAAGGCAACTACTCACCTCTACTGAACTGCTCAGCCCAGTTTGTTTATATTCTAGAGCCGTTAACTTGTTTATAACGTGGAGAATTTCTTCTGAGTTTCACAATTTCTTTTCATTATATTTTCTTACTTTTTACGATTGATTTGCTGTTATCGGGTTAGCCCCACATTGGAATGCACTCGTTTTTTTTAGAATAATTCAAAAACCTGAGCAGCTAGAAAATCTATGAAACGAGAATTTCCAATTATTCTAAAAAAACGAGTACATTGCAATGGCGGGTTCAAAGCAAGCTATTATATTCATAATGTTCAAAATCCAATGAAATAAAAAATACCCTAACACAGTGGCGCACCCAGAGGGAGGTTTAGGGTTACCCCCCCCCCCCCCCCCAAGAGCCAAAAAAAGTAATTTGGAGAAAAACTACTGTGGAAGTATAAACAAATAGCGTGGGGTCAGTGTGCCGTCGTCTTTTTATTCTTTTGCTATTGTGCAGTGATGTAGTCGAGATCTGGCGACCACTCTTTGGGCGCCAGGAAACTTCATTTTGACTCATTCCACGACCCAAGCCGTGTCCCTTGCCAACGGGGGCTTAACCCTTTCGGGACGGCGGCATTCCGGAGCTGTCGCGGCCCAAAGGACGACGCTCTTCGCTTCCGAACTGGTCGAAAAAGACGGCGCATTTTTTGCGCTAAGCCTAACTCTCGAAAAAAATTCACTAAAAATCACCTATTCAACACAGAAATCTATTTTTTACAGGAATAAAAGAAATATTTATGTTCTATTTGATGTATAATTTTCATACAAATCTGAATACAAAATACTCGTTAGTTGCTCCCATTCTTTTATCCGAAATAAACGAATAATTTCACTGCCTCTAAAACCCAAACAAAAAAAAATACTCTCTTATATTCCTATGATTCACCAACGAAATCATAACGCTGAAATAAAAATAAAAACCGAAACTCAATTATAAAATTGTTGATGCTACGAGAATTGCTCTGTTTGTTTATGTTACAAAATGATTTTCATCGCTACAAATGGAGAAATAATTCATTCGATCCTCTTCTACCAAGGTCATGCCTCTGCAAAATGCATTGAAGTTAGTTCCATGGACAAGTAACGCCATCTAGTTCACAAATTAAAACGTTCTGCGTACTGGCACTTATGCGTGCCACTATCCGCTTGCGGTAAAATTTCCTCTGGCCCAAGTGAGTGCCGCTCGTCCTTGAATGCATGTTCGCATCTGGCACTTATGCGTGCCGTTCGTCGCGAAAGTGTTAAAGGGTCGAAAACCCAGGCCGTCCGACTCATCCGGAGATATAGAGCAGCAAAAATGGGCTGCCGGGGGGTTAAAAGGTAAAGCTGCACTGACGAGAAAAGAGAGATCCCTAGCACAAGCTCGAAAGTAGTGTATAGGGGTGACTCTGGGACAAAATGACTATGTCATTTTGTATCCAGAGTCACCCCCATACACTACACTTTCTTCCATTTTTTTAAAAATCAGGACAACATCTTAACACCAAAAATCCATAAAATCATTCAAAAATGCATAAAATCATTCAAAGATACGTATTTTCAAAAAAATCAAGAGAGTTTTAGGACTCTAAATTATAATACATTTTGACTTATATTTAAGTCATATAAGACATTATTGAAACCAAATATATCAAAATCATGAAAGTAAATAATATCAAATATATTAGAGATGATTTTAAGATAAATGCGTAAAAAAAGAGGAAATGAATGGAAGCCCTCTAATATATTAAAAATGCTCTGTTTTTAAAGGGTGGGGTTGAGACCCCCCTTTTTCTATAAAATTAAAAAAGAATTATAAAAATATGTCAAAATTAAAAAAGAGGCAAGTTTAGATAACACGATCCCAAAATAGAATCGTCTCAGAAAATGATAAATATAAAGAAGAATATAATATTATAAATTATATAATAATATACTATAATATACCATATATATAATAATAAATTTTCAGGTAAGGAAACATTACCCCACCTAAATATGAGATCTTTAAAAATGATTAAGCTTTTTCTAATTCATATTCGTATATATCATCAATCATACCCGAATACTTAAATATATATCTTCCTTTATTGATTTTATATAATGATTCATCAGAAAGTTTCGCATGTTTTTTCGCTAGGTAATACTCTTTTTCTTCAACTTCCACATCTAACTTTACGATTACTGAATCTCCATATTTAGTATTAATTTTTCTCAATGATATCAGATCATATTTCCCAGGATTTAAATCTTTTAATTTAAACGTTTTAGGATAACCTCTAAGACTTCTTCCATATTTATAACTCCACTGTATCGTATAAATCAGATGTCCAACTATTAAATTCATCTGGATATCCTAACCATTTTACAAAATATTTATTTCCTTTCTTTTTTATGATTTTTTCAATTTTATATACATCATCTTTTTTATTATATTTTACCATTTCATTTTCATAAAAAAGTTCCTTCAATTTCTTTTCAGTTTAAATCTTTTAATCGATAAGTAATAGGATCTGTTTTTAATACTTCAGATACTATAAAAATCTCTTCAGTAAATGTAGAATCATCTACTTTCCTGAATGTTTTTTTAATTGTTGATATTCTAACTCTATCCCCTATCTTAAATTTAGGTTTTTTTATGATCTTTTTAGTATATAAATTTTTATAAACTAGAGATTCATTATCGTCTCGACTAGCCTCAACAGGTGTCATTTTTATAGACTATGATATGAATTGTTATAATTTTAAAGTAATTTAGGTAATACATCAATATATCTTTTAGTATTGTTAGCATGCATATATTTTATAATTTTTTCTCTTATACTTCTATTAAATCTCTCAGTTATTGCAGATTTTATTTCTTTATTATAAGTCGTAAACCAATGTATATTATTATCTTCGAATAATTTCTGTTGTTGTTGTTGAGACCCAGACCGTCCGACCTACCAGAAAGGTGTAAGGTAACTGTATGGACGGCCGGGAAGTGCCACCCAATTTAGACCGGAACCCAGTAGGGGAGGCATCCACAGGGACCGTCCTTCCCCTACCACCAACCTCTCGGAAGGACTTACGGACCCACATGTTTAACGTGATCGTACTCCGCATGAACACGGCGGCATTTGTGGTAGCGTGCAAATCTAGCGCGCAAACCACGGGGATACCGCACCCGAGATGGCCAACAGCACGCGGTGTTCCGAGGTGGTCACCCACCAAGTACTAACCGCGCCCGATGCTGCTTGACTTCGGTGATCTAACGAGAACCGGTGTTTTCAGCACGGTACGGCCGTTGGCCCTGAATAATTTCTGTGTAACTTTTCCTGTAAATTCAGTACCTTCATCTGTCAAAATGAATTTTGGCTTTCTTTCTTTAAAAACTTGTTTAAAACCTTGTACTACTTCTTCAGATGTTTTTCTTTTTATAGGGAAAGCCCAAGCATTTTTATTAAAAGCATCTGTAACTGTTAACAAATAATTAGTTCCATCGTTATATTTGCTATAATTTATTAAAAATAACAAATCAGCTTAAAATAGATGGAACATAAACTCTCCTTCTTTTAAATTTACGAATGACAGGTTTATATCTAGTATATACATCTTGTTCATGCAAAAATTCTTCAACATTAGGTAATCCTGTTTATCTTTTCAATTCTTGAATACCACAATAACCTGTTTCAGGATTATAATATGTCTCTTTTAACTCTTTAATCCTAAAAAAGTATTTTTTTTTACTACCACAAATTGTACAAATACCTTTACCAACTGGTTTATTATTTTTAGAAGTAGTTTCATGATAATTTTTAGTTTCGGTTTTCTTTTTACACTTGACACAATACATATTTATAGAAGTAGAAATTCCTAACCCAGATTTTATTTTAGCCTTAATAATAGGTTTAATAAACAATCCTCTATCTATTCTTTCTCGAAATGTTGGATCTTGTATTGCATTTAAATCGTCTATTAATAGAGTTGATAAAGCGGCAACATGTCTCTTTTTTGTATCTTTTGTTTTATTGTATTCAATATCATGTTTTTTACAAGCTTTATCAACTCTATTTATTCCAGGATCACCTCTTTTTTATCTTTTTTCTAATTTTGTAAATGGACCACACTATTGATATCCTGGTAAATGCATTTCCGGAGGATTTATTTTATCTTGTAACCATCCAACAATATCACCACCTTGAATATTTTTTACAAACCATTTATTTAGAATGAATAAATTTATATCCATTCAATTGCATTTGTTTTACATATTTTTCAACTGGATTAAATTTCAAACTTTTTATGAAATCCTTTTCTCGTATATAAATTTCTTCTTCTGTCATATCCTTAGCTTTAAACGAATTAATGAGTTCTTTATAAAAATTATAACAATGTATATATTCTTCTTTCCTTTCTGCTATTTTTAATGCAAGAGCAATAGCTTCTACTATACCAACCGATAAACTTAAAAAAGCAAGCGGAAGAAAGGCAATAGCTGATAAACCCGTTCCACTTAGAATGACCTTACTTGCTGATAATGAAATACTTATCTTTTGATATAAATTTCTACTCTTTCTGTAAACATACAATCTTTTTTCTAAATATTCTTCCATTTCATTTATATAGGATCAAATTTTTTTCTGTGTCTCATTTTTGGATTCACTAAATCTAACATTAAAAAGTCGTATTGTTTTTTAACACTTTTATTATATATTTGTTTGAATTCTTCAGTACTTAATTTACCATCTATCTCTCTTATAATCTGTTGCATTTCTTTTGGTTGTAGGTTGAAAAATATAAAGTAATTACAGTTCTTTCTTATATTGATAGAAGTTGAATAATATGACTGTGATAAATAAATAATAGATGCGTTTTTCTTTTTACCTCTGATAAATAATTCCTGAATGTTTACTTGATCTTTCCCAGTCACACAATCATCGAAAATAACTAAATTCTTTAATGTAGGATTTAAATCATCTACTGTAATAAAATCATCTGAAGAAAAGAATACTTCTTTTTTGTATTTATCATATAATTCTAATAATGTTTTCTTATTCTTCTTACATTTAAAAATATCTTCTCTTTCTATATCTTCAAACATTGTATATATTTCTTGTAATGTAGAATATTTAGGTTCGTATAAATCTTTTGCGCATATATATAGTGCATCAAAATTTAAAAAATCATAAATCATATTTAACAGTAAATTTGTTTTACCTGAACCTGACGGTCCTGTTATAAGCAATCTAAATGGATGTTTAGGTAACAAAGGATGTTGATTAGGATTAGGTAACTCATCTGGTTCCGTGTAATTTTTAATTTTTATCATTTATATAACAGTAAAAAATAATTTACTCGCTGTAAAAAATAATTTACTCGCTGTAAAAATAATTTACTCGCAGTAAAAAATTAATATTATGTAAATGAACGAATTAGAAAAAGAACGAAAACACAAGTTTATAAAGCAAATAAAAGATTCTAAATTAGTAAAATTAGAAAAAGAAATAAAGAATAATGAAGATCAACTAAAAGAAAAATTGGGTATTTAAAAAACCTTAGAGGAATTTCATAAACCAGTCACTCAAGAAATTGAAAAATATGAAAAATCGAATAAAGAGGTTGTAAAAAGTATTCAAAATGCTGTAGAAAATATTTCATTTTCACCTCTTGATTACACATCAGATGTTAAACAATTGATGGATAGAGCAGAAGGAAAAATTACATTTTACAGTGATAAATTTATGGATATACCGTTTATCAAAAAAGAAAATTTTGAATTACCTTCTGATCTTATAAATATATCTAAAAAAGATCTTGTGATGAAATAATAGCAATAGCTAAAGAAAAGCGAGATACATATAAAAGAATGAAAGGAACTAATACTAAAAATTATAACTATTCTAAAGCTGAAAGTGATCTAGAAAAAATTAAGGAATCAGATTATAAAATGGAAATGATGAAAAAATATATCCATGTCTTAAGGCTTATGAAAGAGGGTTATCCTTATATAGGTGAAGGTATAGATAAAAAGCATGTATTATCAAATTTAACAGAAAAAATATGTAATGGAAGTAAATCAAAGAAATTGTATAATCAAGTAGTTTTATTGTTAGATATGTTATTAAAAAATGAAGAAATGACTTACAATGATGTACAACGATATTATAAACAATTTCTCCTATAATAAATGATAAAAAATAAAGTTTATGTACGTGAAGGTCAGAAAAATAAACTTAAATCAGATTTTAGAAATAAAGAAGAACTAGCATTACAAATAGATAAATCTAAAACTCCTAATCATGAGATGTATTTAACTAAAACTCAAATTAATCATATTAATGATGGAAAAAGAATTACAATCAGTAAACTCAATTAGATAAAAATGGAGGATTTTTACCATTTCTAGCAGCACTTATACCCTCTTTAATAACCGCTGCTAAATTTGCAGTTCCAGCATTAGCAGCAGGTGCTTTATCTGGATTAGCTAGTTCAACTGTACAAAAAATGATGAAAGGATCTGGAAAAAAAACGTGGAAAGGGGATATCAACCATGGGAATTAGTAACAAAATGATTGAAGAAAATATGAAAAATGAAAAAGGATTTAGAGGTGTATTTACTTCTGATTTATTACCTAAAACAATAGGTAAATTTGAAAATGGAATCATTAATTTAGATGCATCAACAGGTCCTGGAACTCATTGGGTTTGTTATTATAATGATCCTAAATATAAATATGTGGAATATTTTGATCCATTTGGTGAATATGACAATATGAAGAAAGACTATATTCCTAAAAATATTAAATCATTTCTTGTTACATCTAATAAAAAACCAAAAATAGGTCATAATGATAGTTTTTTACAGAAACCTACATCTGTGAAATGTGGTTTATTTTGTATGAAATATATAAGAGAAAGGAATAAAGATAAATCACCTAAAAATGTTCTCAAATCATTTCCTACACAAAAACCTAGTGACTATAATGAAAATTTTGTTCTGTATAGATGATAATATTAAAATCTGAAGGTCATGAGAAATCAGAGGAATTTACTGTACATTTTATTACACCTCTAAAATTAAACAAATTAGCTTTACAGTCGTTTTCTATGGAAGTTTCATGGTTTAATATAAGTGAGAATTATGGAAATAACATATTTAGAATATATACATTAGACACAGATATAACAATTGTTATCTCAAATGGTAATTATACTGTAAGAGGTTTAAATGAGTATATGATAAAAATATTTGGTGAGGATCCACCTGTGAAATTTGGTATTATTGAAGCTAGACAAAGAATAGCTATAAAACTGAAAAAAGGTTGGGTAATTGATTTTACAAAAAGTAACTTTCATAAAGTTATAGGCTCTTTAAAACCGACATATGGAAGTTATGATGAAGAAACAGAGGTAGAAGGTGAACAAATAGCTGATATATCCAATGGAAATGATAATATTTACATTCACTTTGATGTTGTAAAAGGATCTTTAATAAATCAATCTAATTCAGAAGTCATATATTCTTTCATTAATAAAAATCCTCCAGATAGTATAATTTCAAAAGAATTTAATAATTGGATATATTTTCCTGTTAAAACGGATCCTGTTGAAAGAATAAAAATGAGGATTACTAATCAAAAAGGTGAATTAATTGATTTAAATAAAGGAGCTGTAGAATTTCCTTTTATACCTATTTTTGAGGATAACTACGTTAAAAAAATATATCAATTGTTAGGTCAGGTTTTTCTTCATAAATAAATGAATAAACATAGATTATATAGAAAAAGTAAAAAAATACTAAGATTTTTAAAGGTTTTATTGAAAACTGAACCTATTATTGTACGGAACATTTGTACCAAACATTTGTACGGAATAAATTAAATGAAATATTTTCAATGAAAAAGAAAGGAGGCGGTTTAAAAATTCTTCCTAAATAAATGCAAAAGATTTATGATTTGAGTGATACTCATTATTATTATAATGATCAAATTAAAAGTTATGAATTAAGAGAAATTCACCCAAAAGAACATAGTTCAGATGAGAATGCCACCTATGTTTTTCATATTAATGATACTAAAGCAAAAATTTTATAATTAGAGAATATCTTGAACAAAAATTAAAAATTACAAAAAATGATAAATCATCCATTGGAAACGAAAATGTGAGTCTGGTAAATGGCGGAGGTTTTATCAAAACTTCAAAAGTACATATAGGAGATACCGAAATTGAATCAAATACACAGTCAAATTTTTCAATCTTAAATCATGCTTTAAGATTAACTCATTATACTCCTGATTATACAACATCACAAGCTCAAGATGAATTTTTTTATCTAGATACAGCTGATTCAACTGACCGAAAAGAGTTAAAATATGAAGGTACTTTAGAAGCTACTACTAAAATAACTGAATTTTTTAATAATTTGAAAATGAATAAAGATTATAACGAAGGATTCACAAAGAGATGGGAACTAACGAAAGATAGCAATGTCATTAAAATATGGACACCTTTAAAAGATATAATCGATTTCTTTGGAGAATATGAAAAGGTAATTTCTGGTTTTGAAGTGAAAATAGAAATTCAAAGAAATGAAAATAAGAATATGATATATACTGATGTCGAAAATGTTAATTATAAGGTAGTAGGTGAAGGTTTAACCTTGCATTTACCTTATATAGAATTTAAAAATTCTGCAGAAAGCGTATTTATGGAATCATTTTTATCTGATAAAGATATAGAGGTAAATTGGGATCGATATAGATTTAAGATGGTAGGTCCCTATAAAAGTGATAGCGGATCTGTCACAGCAACTACAGCCTCCGATGAAGTTTTAGGTGTCTATGTTATTCCTCAGTATATTGAAAGAGATGGTAATTATTAAAAAAATAATATAATATTTGATAATATAGATATGACTGAATGCTGGTTGATGATTAATAATAAACAAATTCCTCTTATGCGTTACAAAACGAATTTTACCAATGAAGATTATAATAGAGTGTATGAAGCTCTTTTACATGCAGGATTAAATGATATTAATACAGAAACAGGATGTTTGATAAATAAGAAGAATTTTGGAGATATGTATACTATTTTTTATTTTGACTTATAAAATCATGAAAACTATACCGATTTAAATAATTTAGATATTGAATTTAATTGGGAGAGATTAATGAATACTCAAAAGGAATATAAGTTTTATTTTATTTTTAAAGAAAGAAAGAGATGTTTTATAAATTTGAAAAATAAAACTATAACAATGGTTAAGAGTTTAAAATCATAAAATTAATGTTATAATAAATGAGTGCTTATTATCCACCTTATGATGATCAAATGAAAGAAGGGCCTATTGGACCTCCTGGTATAGGTTTTAAATTAATGGATGATGGAAATTATGATATGGAAAATAGAATTTAAAAAAATTGTGAAAATCCTATAGATGATTTAGATTTAACCACTAAAAGTTTTGTTTTGAATAAAATAGAGAATAATCATTTTGAATTGAGAGATCTTATGGAAACTAAATATGATAAGGATTTTTTATCCTTTACTGAAGAAACAGGTAAGAGAATAAAAAAATTAGATGAAACAACTTTACATTCTTCAGAAGGAAAACCTTACGATGCAAAAGGAAAAAGAATAGGAAATGTAGCAGATCCCAAAGATGAAAAAAATCTTGTGAATAAAAGATATTTTGAAAAAAATACATTAATATTACAGAATGATAAATTTGATGCAAAAAATAAAATAATTACGAATGCTTCAGAACCTGAAAATGATAATGATGCTGTCAATAAAATATGTTTAGACAATAGAGATATCTGGATTACCATAGAAGATGATTTTCAAACAGTTAACCATTTTGGATTTCAAAAAGCAGATTTCAACATGATGAGTTCTAAATTACTGGATCAAGAGATGCGATTAACTATAGATATGTATATGAAAATTTCCATATATTTAGTTATATATGTAGAAAGTAAATATATATATGATAAAAGGCAAGATCTACATATATCACTAGAAATCAATGGTAAGGAAATTTTAGAAGCTCATACAGATACAGTAACCTGTTTTGCTTATGGAAAACGTGATGATATCATCACATTATGGATAAAAACCCATGGTAAATCAAGCACTTTAAAACCTTATATGAATATTGAAAAAATCCCTTTCTAAAATACGTTCACCATTAAATGGATATCGATTGGAATGCATTTTCCAGAAATAATTTATCTGAAAATATAATTAGAAATCTTAAAGATCATGTAAATTGGGATTTAATTTTTCAATATTCATCACTATTTGATTCTTTTATTGAAGAATTTGCTCAACCTGATGATTGGCCTAAAATTTCTAGATATCAAAAATTATCAGAAGATTTTATAGAAAAATGTAAAGATAAAGTAGATTGGGAAAACATTTCTCATTATCAAACTTTAAGTAACGAATTTATCATAAAATTTTCTGATCATTTAGATTTATATAAAGTATCAATGTTTCAAAATCTTTCAGAAGATACCATGAGAGTATTAAAAGATGATTTAAATTGGATGTATATAGCTAGATATCAAACATTTAGTGAAAATTTTATAGACGAATTTATGGATAAATTAGATTTTTGTTATTTGATTAAATACAAATTTGATCTATTACCTGATCACTTTTTTAATGTTTATTGGAAAAAAAATACAAGCTATACAGATGAGTGAATTAAATAAAAAGTTTGGTCATTATGAAGAAGAATCTTATAGAGAAAAAATTATTGAAGAGATTTGTGAAGTTAAAAAAATCTTGAAAGAATGTGTTTATCTTTTGAGAAAAGATGAAAAATAAATATTTTATAAGAATGTTTCTAAATAAATGAATGTTATATATAATAATGGTATAAAAAACATTTATATCTTTCTTAAATATAGAGAATCCTACTGAAGTGATATCTATTTTTTTATTAAATTATAATTCACTTGATGGTATAGAAAATTTAACTAATTTAAAAGAATTATATTGTGAGGGATATAAACTAACGTCACTTGAAGGAATAGAAAATTTAATAAATTTAGAAATATTGTCTTGTGGAGGAAATAAATTAAAGTCACTTGAAGGTATAAAAAATTTAATAAATTTAGAAAAATTATATTGTGGAGACAATAAATTAACTTCACTTGAAGGAATAGAAAATTTAATAAATTTAGAAGAATTATATTGTATGACGTGTAGATTAACTTCACTTGAAGGAATAGAAAATTTAATAAATTTAAAAGAATTAGATTGTAGAAAAAATAAATTAACTTCACTTGAAGGAATAGAAAATTTAATAAATATAGTATTATTAAATTGTAGAGAAAATGATATTACATCTCTAAATGAATCAATATTTTTGCCTAGAATATATAAAGTATGGTATGATGGAGATAAAATAAATTTACCCCCGATTTTAAGAAGACGATTATTTCATAATAATGTATATAATGACTCTCAAAATGTACATAATACATATATTCAAAAATCTTTGAGAGAGACTATCATAAAATTATTAAATACAGATATTAAATATGATTTAGATGAATGCATTAAAGAATCAGATATAAAAATTAAAAGACACTTACTGGAGGAAGAATTCCATAATATCAAATTTAGAGAGATATTAGTTGTTGTGTTTATTAGAATTTTAAAAATTGAGAATAAAAATGAAATAATAAAAGTGTTAAAAGATGAACTAAAAGAGGGTGATGATAAATGTTTTGTTGGGAAAGTAACTAGAATAATTAATGTACTATGAACAAAAAAATATTATACCTGAAAAAATATTTAGAGAGTCAAAGTCTGATAAAGAATACAGAGAAAAACTTAAAAAAGAGATGGAAGAAAGAGGTTTTACAGATTATGAAGAATGGATGGATTTATAAAAAATACTTTATTTTATATATAACTATCAAGACTTTAAAAGATTTCTAAATGATAAAATTTGGAAATTATTGAAGGATTTAATATAAAAGTAAATTTTACATACCTTCCACCTCTCTGTTTTTCTCAACCTGGCTTGAGACAGGCTATGGCAGCATTAGTGGGTGTAAAGCACCCAAAGGTCATATAAAATTAATCCATAGTTAAATCTTTCATATCTCCTTTCATTTTGATAACATGAGCTTGATTTAAAGTTTTTTCCAATTTCGATTTTCTACAGTTATAATCATCAATACTTTCTTCTATTGATATTAAATTATTACTTATACGTTTTAGCCTCTTTTTTAAATCTCTTCGTTTCTCATATGATTTTCGTAATTTATCTTTTACATTTATTAAATCTCCTTCTGTTTGAGCTAATGATCCAACAGTATTTCTTTCCATTGATTTTAAAAAAGATTCGAATCGTGATTTTGCATTTATTTTTTCATCATCAATTTCGGATTCCATTCTGCTTTGAGGAGATTGTATCAAGTGTTTATCACAAAGCGAACTCTTTATATAGCCTTCTCTCTTATGAGTCAGAAGATTGACTCATCTTATCCCGCCGAGCGGTGTAGTCCCATTTGGCGAGATCAAAAAATATTTATGTTCCATGTCGCGGAAAAAAATTCCCACTTGCTGGGGTTAATAAATGACCTCAGACTTTTTCAACGGTGTTGAAATCGTTGCATCGACTGATATTTCAGATAATGAAGCTTTGTATTATACAGTTGCACATAATCAAAAGGTGAAATTAATCTATGATTCTTCAGAAGAAGAATATTTTTATGTTATAGACTATGAGAGTTTAAAAAAAAGATATAATATAGTAGAGTTTGTTATTTTAATCAATTAAAAAGGAAGTATAATATTACTCAAGAAGTTGAGGATATGTTTTTAAAATTTTTAAATTTTATGTATTATGAAAAATCAGTTAACTATTATTATTTTATGAAAAAGATTTGTGATATTTTTAATATTGAAAATAATATAAAGGTTCAAAGACTTTGTTATAAAGTCAAAAAGAAATATGAAATAATCTGGAATGATTTCTTACAAAAAAGTATTTCAAAAAATATATCCTAATAAATGGAGCTTACAAAAATGTGTATACACTGTTTGACTATGAAATCAGTAAATGAGTTTTATATATATATCATAGAAATGGAAAAATTTATTTCCAAAGTCATTGTAAATGTTGCGATTCTATAATCAAATATAAAAAAATTAAATGTGAATGTGGTATGCAATATACCTGTACACACATTTAAAAGACATTAAAGAGACATTTAAAAAGTATTTATCACAGTAAGCATCTTCCAGGAAAAAGTATTGCAAAAAATGTTTCCTAATAAATGGAGCTCACCTTAAAGTCAAAGACTATTGGTGAGCTTAGAAAAGTAGTAAAACAATTGAATATTAAACAATCTAAAGGTTGTAAGAAAGATGATATAATTAGATTATTAATTAAATATATAAAAGAAACTAGAGAATATAAATATGTTTTAGTAGATTTATTAAATTTAGATATATCAAAATACTTGGAAAAAAAGAAGAAAATATTTATTAGAAAACCTGAAAAACGTAATAAAATTAAAAAGGCTTTTGATTCTTTTAATTTGAAATTTGATAATAAGGAATTTAAACCAAAAGAAGAAAAAAAGATTAAAACAGAAGTGAATCTTAAAAAATTATTTACAGAACAATTTATTACTAAGGATATATTTTTGGTTTGAAGTCAAAGACTATAGGTGAACTCAGAAAAGTAGTAAAACAATTGAATATTAAACAATCTAAAGGCTGTAAGAAGGATGATTTAATTAGATTATTAATTAAATATATAAAAGAAACTGGAGAATATAAATATGTTTTAGTAGATTTATTAAATTTAGATATATCAAAATACTTGGAAAAAAAGAAGAAAATAATTATTGAAAAACCTGAAAAACGTAATAAAATTAAAAAGTTTTTTGATTCTTTTAATTTGATATTTGATAATAAGGAATTTAAACCAAAAGAAGAAAAAAAGATTCAAACAGAAGTGAATCTTAAAAAATTATTTACTCCTGATCTTACAGAACAATTGATACAATTTATTAATGAACCTAAAAATAGGCGTAAACTTAAGAATATATTAGATTATTTTGGTTTGAAATATAAAGATGGAGAATTGGTAAAAAAGAAAGAAAAGAAAGTAGATATAAAAGTTAATCTTGAAGATTTATTTAAACCCGATTATGATATTGTTCAAATTAGTCAAAAATATATTAAAAAATATAACACATATAGGTATATTTATAAAATTGCAGAAATCAATGAACTTAGACCTGTACAATATCATAATATTTTAAAGGATTTATTTAGAATAGCTATTGGTATAGTAGAAGGAAAAGTAGATATTATAGTACACAATCCTGCATCAAGTCAACCTTTTCATCCTAAAATGATGTCAACTAGAGAGGCTTATAATACCTAATTAGATGTTTTAACACATAAAATTGAATACAAAGAATTAGATATTAAAGAATGTACATTCGATTTTCATGTCATAGAATTACCACACGGAGGAAAACATCTAAAAATTCTCAAAGATGAAGATATTGTAAACAAAAAGAGTATTTGTCAAATTAAAAATAACGATAATATATGTTTATCTAGATCTATTGTAGTTGCTCTATCTATTCAAAATCCTGAACTTTTATGTGAAAAATTAGACTATAAAAAACTAACTAAAAATGACATTCTATATATTAAAAAAGGAAGAATATTACAAAAAACGTTAGCTGAAAAATTACATGAAATGTGTGAAATTCCTTTAGATATTTGTAATTCAGAGCATGTTGAAAATTTTGAAGAATTCTTAAATATTCAAATTACTATATTTTGTAGAGAAAATTTTAATGAAAGAATATACAGTGGTACTTATAAAACTACTTGTATTTACATTTTAAAAAATAGAAATCATTTTGATACCATTACATCTGTTACAGGATTTTTAGGGAAAAACAATTATTGTGATTACTGTAAGGTGAGTTATAAAAGAAGCGATTAGCATAAATGTTTATTAAAATGTGATAGATGTTTTACAAAAGAAAGTAATTGTGAAGGTGATGATATCCAGTGTAATGAATGTTTTCGAAGTTTTAATGGCGAAAACTGTTTTGAAAATCATAAAAATAAATTAAATAAATTGTCTGTTTGTGAAAGACTATGGAAATGTTTAAAATGTAAGAGAAATATCAACAGAGATAAAAGAACACCTGAAGATCATAAATGTGGAGAAAGACTATGTAAAAATTGTAGACAATGGGTCTCAAAAGATCATAGGTGTTATATGAAAACAAAAAAAGCTAAGGGTAGTACCTGTAAAAATATTTGTTCTACTCAAGAATGGTGTAATATATGTCAAAAACATAGATTTTCTGAAAATTATATGTATGGTAGTATGTGTGAAAACAAATGTAATTACAAAAGTAGTGACAGATATAGTTGGTGTGATGCATGTAAATATTCAGGATTTACACAAAAATATATGTTTTTTAACGTTGAAACGAATCAAGAGACTGGAAATCATGAAGTGAATTTAATTATAAATCAAGAATTTAATGGAGAAGAAAACATATTTAAGAATGAAAACGACTATTGTAAGTGGCTATTTGATAAGAAACATGCAGGTTATACCGTATTAGCTCATTATGGGAAAGGTTTTGACTTTCAATTTATATCTAAATACTGTTTTAAAAGTAAAATTAAAGTTTTTACAATCTATCAAGGAAATAAACTCATTTATATGAATGCAATCAAATATAATATAAGGTTTATAGATTCTATTAATTTTACATTGATTCCGTTAAGAAAATTTTCCTAAAACGTTTGGATTAACAGAATTAGCAAAAGGATATTTTCCTCATTTGTTTAACACTATTAAAAATCAAACTTATATAGGAAAATATCCTGAAAAATACTATTATGGATATGATACTATGACTTTAGAAGATAGAGCATTGTTTAATAAATGGTACAAATCTGTAAAAAATGAAATCTTTGATTTTCAAAAAGAAATTATAAAATACTGTAGGTCTGATGTAGATATTTTAAGAAAAGGAGGTTTAGAATTGAGAAGATTATTTTTAGATATAGCTAATATAGATCCTTTCAAATATATCACTTTAGCAAGTGTTTGTATGGCTATATATAAAGATAAATTTGTACCTGAGGGTACAATAGCTATAGATGAAGAGATCATCAAAGGAGATCAATACAGTAAAAAATCAATTGCTTGGTTAGATTATTTATCTCTAAAACATAAAATAAATATACAGCATGCTTTAAATGGAGGAGAGAAAAAAATAAAATTAGACAATAAAACTTATAAAGTAGATGGTTTTTACAATATTACTGTATATCAATTTCAGGGTTGTCATTGGCATGGATGTTATTGTTGTTACAGAAAATCTACTTTAAATGAACAAAATCAAATATGTATGACTGATTTATATGAAAAAACAAAAAAGATAAATAATAAGCTAAAAGATGCAGGATATGAGTTAATTGAAATATGGGAATGTGATTTTGATAATGATAAAGAAATTAAAAAATATATGAAAAAAGAATGGAAAAGAGATTTTATAGCACCTTTTAATCCTAGAGATGCCTTCTATGGGGGTAGATGTGAACCAACTAAATTAAAATATGAAATGAAAAATAAAGAGAAAGGTCGATATATTGATGTATGTTCACTCTATCCCACTGTAAATTATTTTGATTATTATCTAATTGGGCATCCTAAAATGATCTATAATCCTAAAAAATATGATGAAAATTGGTTTGGGATGATACAGTGCAAAGTACTTCCTCCTAGAAAATTATATCATCCTGTATTGCCTTATAAAGAAGAAAAATTGATATTTTGTTTGTGTAAATCATGTTCAAAAACATTTAAATGCTACCATTATAAAACAGAAACTGAAAAGAAAAAATGTAAAAAGTGTTATGAAATAAGAAATAAATTATGTAATCATACAGATGATGAAAGAAGCTTTATAGGTACTTGGACTACGGATGAAGTCAATTTAGCTATAGGAAAAGGATATAAAATTTTAAATATATATGAAGTTTGGCATTTTGAAAAGAAAACAGTTAAACTATTCAAAGAGTATGTCAAAATATTTTTAAAAATTAAATTAGAAACAGGTGATAAATTAAAAAAACCAAAAGATTTTAAAAATAAAAAAGATTATGAAACATACATTAATAATTATAAAAAGATTGTCAAAGAAAAATTAGATATTGATTTAGGTGAAATAAAAGAAAATCCTGGTATGAGATTTATAGCCAAAATATGTTTAAATTCATTATGGGGTAAGTTTGGACAGAGAAACAATATGAAACAAACTGAGCTGGTAATAGAGCTGGAAGATTTTTATAGTATTTTATTTAATGATTAAAGATTTGAATATGATATTTTTAAATGATGATTGTGTACAAATGGATTATAAGATGAAAGATGCTTATACCAAGAATAACTTTAATACGAATATTTATATAGCAGCTTTTACAACTAGTTCCGCTAGAATAAGATTATATAAAATGCTTGATAAACTAGGAGATAAAGTTATGTATTATGATACAGATAGTATTGTTTATATTGATGAAGGTACTAATAAAGTTAAAACAGGTTGTATGTTAGGAGAATGGACAGATGAATTAGGAGAAGATAATTATATGACATCGTGGATTTCTGGGGCCAGTAAAGATTATGGCTATATTCTTAATGATGGATCTGTAAAAGGTAAAGTAAAAGGTTTTAAAATGAATTATGAGAGAGAAACTAAGCTCAGTTTCGATGAAAGAATGAAAACAATAACAGGTGAAACTGAACATATAGATGCAGAAATAAATCAGTTTCAAATACAAAAAGATAGAAATATTAAAGTGAATAAAACGAATAAAAGATACATGTTTGGATATGATAAAAGAAGAATTTTAGATAATTTTGATATTGTACCATTTGGTTACTAATATTTATAAAAATGTTTACTAATAAATGGATGAGTGTTTAGGTGATATTCGAGCTTTAAATTTTACAAATTTTGAAGAAATTTACTATTTGACTTATCTATGTAAAGAATTGTATGATTTGTATATAAAATATGATCATGCTAAAAAACTATTATAAGAAAGTTTTCAAATGATGACTGAATTAATTGTAAAGGAAGAAAATGAAGATATTAAATTGAATGGATTAGGAGTTTTATATGTTATTTCAAAGAACTTATTCTATTATAGCAGGGTGGATTTATAGGGTGGATTTATAGGTGGATTAGCAGGGTGGATTTATATTTATAAAAATGTTTACTAATAAATGGAAGAGTTCAATAGACTTAGAGGTTATCCTAAAACATTTAAATTAAAAGATTTAAATCCTGGGAAATATGATCTGATGTCATTGAGAAAAATTAATGCTAAATATGGAGATTCAGTAATCATAAAGTTAGATGTGGAAGTTGAAGAAAAAGAGTATTACCTAGCGAAAAAACATGCGAAACTTTCTGATGAATCATTATATAAAATCAATAAAGGAAGATATATATTTAAGTATTCGGGTATGATTGATGATATATACGAATATGAATTAGAGAAAGCTTAATCATTTTTAAAGATCTCATATTTAGGTGGGGGTAATGTTTCCCTACCTGAAAATTTATTATTATATATATGGTATATTATAGTATATTATTATAGAATTTATAATATTATATTCTTCTTTATATTTATCATTTTCTGAGACGATCCTATTTTGGGATCGTGTTATCTAAACTTGCCTCTTTTTTAATTTTGACATATTTTTATAATTCTTTTTCAGTTTTATAAAAAAAGGGGGATCTCAACCCCACCCTTTAAAAACAGAGCATTTTTAATATATTAGAGGGCTTCCATTCATTTCCTCTTTTTTTTACGCATTTATCTTAAAATCATCTCTAATATATTTGATATTATTTACTTTCATATATTCAAAGATTTTGATAGATTTGGTTTCAATAATGTCTTATATGACTTAAATATAAGTCAAAATGTATTATATTTTAGAGTCCTAAAACTCTCTTGATTTTTGATTTTTTTAAAAATACGTATTTTTGAATGATTTTATGCATTTTGGGTCTTAAGAGGTTGTCCTGATTTTTAAAAAAATGGAGGAAAGTGTAGTGTATGGGGGTGACTCTGTATACAAAATGACATAGTCATTTTGTCCCAGAGTCACCCCCATACACTACTCTCGAACAACGGGCCACCCCACTCCACCGAACGGGAAAAACCGCCGACTCCATCATGCAGCGAGCGCAACGCTCGGAACGCCAAGGGAACAGCTGACCAACGCCCCGCCGAGCGAGGCCAAAGGCCACCAGTCCCAGAGAGGAACGCCGACGGAGACGAACGGGACTCCCACCAGCAGAACAGGGACCCGCCCGCAGAGGGACCAACCAAGCAACCTGCGCCACCGACAGAGCTGCGACGCCCATCACCCACAGAATATTTATTTTTTGTCATAAAAAGAGTCGCCCAAGGCGGTTGCAATCGGCAACAGGTATATCTGCGTCATATTACTGGAAAAATAACTTCCATATAATCAATAAAACAAAGACAGCAAAATTTACTATAATTGAAAAAAGGTTACAATCCAAAGCAGCCATCAAAATCAATACTCAAAGTGCCCCTGGCGCTATTGCTCGGCGGCGGAGTTGCAGCGGTAACCCGGGGACACCAAAACAGTTTCAGGCTATTTACAAAAGAATATTTACCAGGCTGCCGTCAAACAAAACATATTATTTATAAAGTTAACA
The DNA here is from genome assembly GCA_951213105.1 of Amaurobius ferox. Taxonomy (NCBI): domain Eukaryota; kingdom Metazoa; phylum Arthropoda; class Arachnida; order Araneae; family Amaurobiidae; genus Amaurobius; species Amaurobius ferox. The sequence continues at coordinate 14,679,067 of OX578133.1, forward strand.
GATTTTCAATTTCCATATACAACCATAAAAACTTTCTATTTAACACTAAAACCAATTTACTCCTGAATTTGATAACAAATAAAGATTATATTTGATATCATTTATAACAAGATTAACAAGCACATCCGCAAAAGTACCACGGGCCAGGAACCTCAAAGCAAATTTTTTACCATTAGGCTGTTGGATGTTAGAAACCCAGACCACACGACAGACCCGAAGGTTTACTGTAGCTAAGTGTGTGGCCGGGAACTTTATTTTTGATTCAAGTAATTACAACACATATAAAAAATGAATCACAACACAATAAGTTACAAGACAAGCAAAGATACAAAAAACACAAAAGCATAAATGAACACATAAGAAAAACAACAGGTTTAAGCAAAAAGTAACTGTGAAAATTTTAAAGTACAAAGCAATAAGGCTGCACAGGTTTACCAAAGAGACCCTGGAGGGATATTTAAAAAACTTTAAATTTACTTAAAAAAATAAATAAATAAATAAATAAAAATAAAATAAATGAATAAATGGAATTAAAACAACCAGGGGAAGTTACAAAAGAGGGGGACAAAGAGAGACCAGGGCAAAGAACAGAGGGGAATATACAAAAGGAGGGGACGAAAGAGAGAGCAGGGCGCATAAAAGAGCAAAAAAAAGAGTTACATAATGCCAGCCAGGACAAAAATGCTGGACAAAAATAATATAGACATTGAAGGATATTTAAGTAACAGAAATATAAATTATCTGTTAATGATACAAAAGTAAAACCTTTGTGTTTGTGGACTATCTGTATAATCCATAATTTACAATATTTATAGATGTGTACAATATTTACAGATGTATAATTTGGAAGTAATATATGAGATTATAAATATTTACAGAATTAAAGTATAAATTAACAGAAATGTATATAAATGGGGTGATTATAATTTTGTTGTTATATTACAGACAGATATGAGTGATTATGACATTGTAGATGTATATACAGACAGAGACACAATTTTGTATTGAGAATATATGTACAAAGGTATCACTTCAAAGTGTAAACATTTTACATTTCCATATATAAGTCGCTTATTCACATTGTTTGGCAGGTTTGTATAACAAGAACAAGACTATACCGTTTTCAGGTGGTGACGAGACAGTTAACACAACGATAAAAACAGCAAAACACAAAAATAAAAACAAAACAAAGGGGAACCCAGGAACAGCAAGGGGAGGGAATTGATCACCAGAGACACGGGGATAGTAGGTACTCACAAGCTTTTCAGCGAACACGGTTCGAAATATCACGGGCGACGAGAACACAGTTCTTGAGTTTATTAAATAATGTCGGATGTCGGCAAACCCCGGAGAACCAAGCTGCACGGGAAGCGGGGACAGGTTTAATTAAATGGTATTCTTTAGAAAAGGGACAAGAGAATAAATAATGGTCTGCATCACCATATGCGTTGCAAGGGCAGTTGGAGGATGATTTATGTTTAAAAAAGTTAAGGTAATCTAAGAAAGGGCCATGGCCGGTTATAAAATATATGAGGTATTTGTTAAAGATTTGAATTTCGGGGCTAACAATAGGTAGAAATAGAGAAATACGTGAAGGGTCATGAGTTCGGAGTGAGACGTAGTTGTTTAGAAGATGTTGCCAGGAATTCAAAAGGGCGGATTTGCAGAATGAAGTAAGAAGGGAATAAGGGAAAGGGACGGAAAGAGGGGTACCAGAAAGGGTAGCATCTTTGGCAAATTTGTCTGCAGTTTCGTTTCCAAGGTTGCCAGAATGGGCTTTAATCCATTGAAGGTTAATTAAATTTAAATTTTTTGCCGAAAGTGCCAAAAGTTTTGTTTCACAAAGAAGGTGAGATTTGTTTTTAATTGATTTGAGAGCCAGAATAGAGGATAAGCTATCAGAGTATATATTGACTTTAGTTGAGTTATCTAATGTCCATTTGATTGCAAGTTTAATTGCTGAAAGTTCTGCTTGAAAAACTGTGTTCTCATCACCGAGCTTATACATGAAAGTCTCAGCCAGGCGTTCACCTCTAAAAATGCAGATAGAAAGGCCTGTGTGATTATCTAGTTTTGAACCATCTGTATAAATGGAGATGTCAGAAAAGGATGAAGGGTTAACAATCGGAAGGGAAACTATACGATTAGAGGGAGGGATACTGGAGAGGGGACAGTTGTGATCAAAAAGGGAAGGGGGAGGGAGGGAGGAATCAGGGAAGAGGTTGGTTTTTAGATACCAGAAATTAAATTTTTTGTATAGGTGTACTACTAAATGAACAGGGGGGATGCCAGTAATTGAGTAAAGAGAAATGCTCGAAGTTGTTCTAAAACCGGTTGAAATTTTTAAAAGGAAAATCCGTTGCAAAGATGTTAGTTTAGCGATATGATTTCCGGTAAGACGTTTTCCCCAAATTCCAGACCTGTAAGTAATAATTTTTTCGATAACAGTGAGATACCATATTTTAAGAAAAGATTTATTAACTCCCCAGTTATTACCCGAGATTTTCCTGAACGTAGAAGAGAGCTTAAAGCATTTCTCTTTTAAATAGAAGACATGGGGACTCCATGTTAGGTTGTCATCGATTATAATGCCTAAGAAGTTAAGGTGGCGGGTAATTTTGATGCTTTTGTTGAGAATTTTAACAGGTGGGGTATATCTGCGTTTAGCTTTAGTTCGATTAAAAATAATACATTTGGACTTTTCAGCGGAGACCGAAAGGGAAAGGGAAGAGAGGGAGGAAGTAACGGAGGAAAGGTTAGAAGTAGTTTTACGGGAGATGAGGGGAAGGGAACTTCCAGAAGTCACCACCGCCAGATCATCTGCGAAGGCCTGCATGTAAAGATCGTCACTATTTAGTTGTAAAATTTTATTGAAATATATGTTCCACAGGATAGGGGATATAACCGAACCCTGTGGAGCCCCAATTGATAATGTTTTTTTAGTTGAGTAAATGCCATCTGAATAGGTTATTGATCGGGAGTGAAGATAAGAGTAAATAAATGTTTTATATTCTACTGGAAGATGTATATTATCTAGGGTAGAAGGCAGAATGTTCCAGTTCAGATTGTCAAATGCCCCGCAGACGTCCACGGTGGCGAGAGATACGTAATGGCCGGGCCTGAGACCCTCAATGGTAGAGATAAGCCCGTGAGTAGCTATTTCACAACTGGTCAATTCTCTGAAGCCAAATTGCAGTGGATGAAGAGCCTCCGAGGAGGAAAGCCAGAAATTTAGTTTATTAACAAAGAGTTTTTCAAGAATTTTGCCGAAAGTGGGGAGAAGGCAGATGGGGCGGTAAGAGGTAATGTGGGCGGGATCTTTACCAGGTTTGTTTAAGAAAAGAACTTTTGCAGTTTTAAGACAAGTAGGAAAATAACAGAATTTAAAACAGAGGTTGAACATTTTTGAAAAAAGGAAAGGAAAGGAAGTAAAAAGAGATTGCCAAATCTTAAAGTCTATGTTATCAGGGCCAGGAGCCTTACCAGAGGGGAGACAGTTAAAAACAGAGGAAAGCTCTTCATCAGAAATTTGGCCCAGACCAATGTGGGGGGTGGGAGACCAAGGGAAATCAGTGAATGAAGGGTCATTTTTAAAATAGTGGTCCAAAAGACGCTGTATCTTAGAGTCATAGTCTAAATTAGGTTCATCCGAAAATTGTAATGATATGTTATTAAATTTATTGTGCTTTTGGAAGGCAAATTTAAACTGAGTGCCGAATTTTGAAGAACAGTTAGTACAGAATTTTTTCCAGGATTCAAGTTTAGCATTGTTTATTAATTTTTTGTATTTGGCACTATTCAGTTTGTATTTAATTTTGGCCTCGGAAATAATGTCCGAGGGGGCAGAAGTTCTCCCAAGTGATTTAATGCGTTTGTAAAGGGCGGTGACAAAACTACGGAAAGTGGCAAGATTTTTGTTCCACCAATTAAATTTAGGGCGGGAGGTAGATTTTTTCTTTTTAATATGGGTAAAAGCGCAATTTTGAGTTATTTTAATAAAGTTTTCAATAAAATTATTCAGCATGGAAGGAATTTCTACCTGGTCCAGAAGGAGAGAGAGGGGTTTTATGTTAGATCTAAAATTAAAAATGAATTTACCAAGGTTATATTTAGTTTTAAGAAAAAAGGAGTAGTCAATAAGGGGATCTATATTAAGAGAGATTTTAATAAAATGGTGGTCACTAAAAGAATCACTTGGGAGAACTTCCCAATTTTGAATACAGTCATAAAAGCCAAAGGAGACTAGGGAGAGATCTGGGAATCCTTTACCAGAATGAGAACTGAATGTTGGACCACACGCGGGATCGTTGAGTACTATTAAATTGTTCTCAAGACAAAGGTCTATAACATCGTATCCACGGTGATCAATAAAATCATATCCCCACATCTGTGCCCTGGCATTGAAGTCGCCAAGGACCAAAAAGTCAGAATGAAGAAAGTCGAGGGCAGAAAGCTCAGCCAAGTGGGGAGGCAGAGGATCACGAGGAGGAAAGTAAAGAGAGACGATATTAAGGGGGGCACGAGAGGGGAGAAGAATTTCGATAATAACAAAAGAGTTTGATTGAAGTTTAAGTGTGGATTTAATATCAGGGTTAATAATTAAAATGGCAGCTTTATTAGAAGTGGAACTGTATTGTTTGATGCCAAAAGGGGGAGAAAGAATGTTTTCACCGGAGACGTAAGGCTCCTGTACGCAGATCAAATCGTATGAATTTTCTATGCCAAATTGTAAAAGGTTATTGTGGGCTGCCAGAGAGTGATTGGCGTTAATTTGAAGAATATTGAGAACCATGAGTGCAAGGAAATGCCAGGACACAAAGGGGGGGAAAAAGGGCAAACATAAAAATACAAGAAAAATACAAAAAGTACTTAAAAAGCATTAAATACATAAAAATACAACAACAAGGAAAAATAATGAAAAAGGTATCAAAGGGAGCGCTGGAGGTCCCGAATTCTGCTAAGTTCTTGTTTCCAAGCGCTACAAGAGTCTCTATCACGTGAGTTATGATTAGTCTTCCACTTAGGAGTGGGATTGTCTTTGTTAGCTTGTGCACAGTTGATACAGGTAGGGTCGGTGACCTTACAGTTTTTATAGTTATGTCCACTTTTAGTACAGTTACTACAATTCCCGGATGCCCAGGGGCAGTAAATAGCGGTATGTACGAACCCCTGACATTTGAAACAGAGTTGGAAGCCTATGTACTTTTTAACCAAAAAGTATTGAAAATGGTGGAACAGTTTTTTGGCTTCAATCAGATGTTTGGCAGAAGGTTCATCCACGAGAAAGATCCAGTTGACCGAACCGTTACGGTTTTTAAAGTTCCGGATAAGTCTGAGTTCTTTGAGAAGGTCAGTAGGAAGATTTTTGGAGATCAGTAGTCGGACAACTTCTTCACGGAAATTGTTAGGGATGTTGAAAATGATTAGATTTTGTTTTATTGAAGGTTGTTTAGAAATTTTAAATTTTTCGCCGATGGTAGAGTTGACAAATTTTGGGAGAAGAGCGTCGACGTCTCCATTACAGCACGTGATTTTAAGAGTTCCGTTACTTAAGGCTGATACATTTTTGATGCGGACGTCGGAGGGGCACCGGAGAGAAAGCAGGTCTGATTTTAACTGAGAATTATTCTTGGTGCGATCTTTGCCTTGTAGAAGAATGTTAGAATAAGAAGGCTTTGAAGAGTGTGGAGGAGGCTGAGATATGGTAGAAGGCTGAGCAGATGAGTTATTGAGTGAAGTTGTGATTTCTCCCAGATGTTCCTTGACTGAGTTGTTTATCATAGCTGGAATGTTGTCAGTAAGATTTCTCGTAAAATTTTCAAGGTTGGTTGATATTGAATCCTTTAAGGTCTTCAACTCATCATTCATTGTGTTTTTTAAATCCTGGAAGGTTTCAGCAGGGTTGGGTCCAAGGAAGGCAGAAGGATTCTGTGTCTGACTCTCAAAAACTGTACATGCATCTCTCAGGAAGGATAACTTTTCATCGAGATATTTGCGTTGGCAAGGAGTTGGTTTAATGTACCTTGAAATATAGTTACTTATTTGGTTGGAAAAACGCCTAACTTTGAGGAGGAAGCAGTTGTTGACGTCGGTGGAGTCTTCAATAAGATCAACAGTTGTAACGGAGGTATCATCATCTTCCTTAGAAGTTTTTTCTGATTTTCCATTTTCCTCTATGTAATCAGAAGTTAGGTCTGGAGACAGGAGTTTTTGAAGTCGGTTAGTAGAAGTTGCTGTAGGAGGTTTGGAAAATACCGTAAATTGGTGTTTAGGGGTGGTAAAGGCAGCGGATTTAAGAGGAAGAGGTGGAAGAATTGTGTGCGGTGAGGTAACAATAGTCGAGTAAAGCATATCAGAAGTTGAAGTGGCAGAGGCTCGAAGATTTACTAATTTGGCAGTTGGTTGAAGGTTGGAACTGATGAGTGATGACATACTTGAAGGAGATGAAGAAGCAGTGGAAGATTGCAACTGGACATCCGGGGAAGGAGAAGTCGTGGAAGTTTTCAACTGGACAATCAAAGGAGATGAAGAAGTAGAAGTTGGCACAGGTACAGGAGAAGGAGAAATGAGTCTATTGGAACGGGAACCACCAGCAAAGGGGAGGGGGGGAATTCCGAGGGGGGGGGAGAATTATCCATATCAAATAACAGTAAAATACAATACAAAAATATATATAGAATGAAAAATAATGACAGTTTTCAATTAACAATGTAACTTAAATTTCATTTTCTCAGCAAACTGTGAGGAGTAGTTGCTGAAATTTTTACTAAATGCATATATAATAGATATCTGGTGATAATAGTAATTTATTACACCCAAAAAAGGCGAAAAAAAGTCGAAAACTGCAAGAAAAAAAAAATTTAAGTTGAGCAGGAGGAGTGGTGAGCAAAACCAAGTACTACACTAACAAACATGGGTATCAAAATAACGGTCTCGAAAAAGTAGATGAAGGTTTTAGGTCAGGAAAATGTTTGTCGAAATTGAGCTACGACCCTTAGTTTTCGGGTAAATTAAGGTTAAAGTTTTTTCAAAAATTTTAAAATTTTTCAAAAATTAAATAATTAAAAGAACCTAGGGACATGACCATTTGAAATAATCAGCTTGAAGATAAACGTTCGAATCTGAAAAAATCTCGCATGTAAACGTTTTCAATCGCGAGAAAAAAACAAAAAACCAATGTAAAAAGGGGAAGGGACGAAAAACGAAAGCATTTGAAAATATGAATTTACAAAATCAATGGAAAAGAGAAGAAGAATGTCAAAAAGGCGGACAAGCAGAAGAATTCACTATACGAAAAGGGGCGATACACAGCAAAGTAAAGGAACAGGGAAAGGCTCACCACGAAAAAAGGGGGGGAGCGCGGAAACCAAAGTACAAAATGCAAAAACAGATGTTTTTAAAATGTAAAATACACATATTTAAACTGAGCCTGGGTTCAAAAAAGTTGTCAATAAACAATAACAGATCATCAAAATATATATGTATACACTTTAAACACAAAAAAATATTAGGATATAGTATGTTTTACAGGTGTATGATGTGTCCAATTTGGACACATCGAGAATGATTCCACATTACAATTGCAGCATCGATAATGGCTTTCAATAATAGAACATTCACAGATTCAAAATCAATACATCTCACCACAGGGGCCGAGCAGAAGAGAACAAATGGCATCAAAATGAAGCTCAAGGAAAGGACAACGATAAACAAGCACTTCTCAACAACTACAACGAAGAATCACGCATCCACGGATCAAAAAGACAGAGCATCCAAATAAGCGTCATAAACCGGGGGTCATAAAGCGTCATCTACCATTAGGCTGTAAATAAGCATTCAATAATATAATAGTCTGCCGACAACACGGGTGAAGAAACCATCTACTTTCTAAAATATCAAGACCAAGGTTCAAAACTTATATACATTTTATCAAAAATAAAAGAAAACAGAACATCAAAAACAGCCAGAAGCAGTTTCAAAACAACAAAATTTTTCAACATATTTATCTACACCCTGGGAAACCTTAGTTTTGACACATTGTCGATCTGGGCGGCTGGGTTTCAAGAAAATACTTGTCCACCATATGTTTAGTTTTTCGATGTATTTTGTGATGCTCGTCTTTAACATTCAGCGTCTGCACACCACCTGCATACAGCGATTGCTTTTGGTAACTCATTTCGCCAGATATCGGGTCGACAAAGCCTCGCCCTTTTTCGGTGCCTGGGAGAAAATTATAGTACTGTTAAACGGGTGCCGCTCGTAGTGTCCAGCCTGGTTCGGTCAGTGTCCACCACCGTCTCGCCCTTCCCATGCTTTGTTTTAAGATTTCGAAGAGGGGTGAGCCTGTCGCTTTTCGCAGTATGATCCATTGTAAACGATTTATTTGTTTTCCGCCGTTACAGTCTGATTTTTGTTCGAATTTGTAAAATGTCAACGACAACTTCAGGCAAGAAGCGCTTACAAACCAATTTATTAACATTTATATTCGTTAGTAAAAACAAAAAGTGAATGATGGGCTGACGGCAGAAGACATGGTTAACAATGGAAGTCATAACTTCACTAAACCTCACTTATAGGCGCTGACCACGGAGGGGGCACAGGGGCACGAGCCTCCACTGAACTTTTTCAGAGGGGACTTTGCCCCCTCTGGGAAATTTCAAGATATTTTTCTAACTTCATATTTTACTAAACACCAGAAAATGAAATTTTTTTTAAACATAAAAACAATTGAAAGAAAATCCTATCGACGTAAATGTCACATTTCAGTTCAGTCTTGTTCACATTTTCCTTATCATAGAGGCGTAAACTATCTCGCACACAAACCAAGCTCCTCTTTACTCCCAGGAAACATGTTTTCGCTAATGACAAAAACACCTGGTTATCAGAACTTTTTCGACTGACCACCTAATTCAAAGAGAAATAGAATATTTACAGCCATGGGATTGGCATTTCTAAAAATTAGCAGTCTCTCTCCAATAATAACTGTAAATGATAACCACGAAGCAGAAATGACTTATTTGTCTACCTAAAGATATCTTATCTGTAATCACTCCTCGATTCTATATACCAATGCAGTGCCGTCTTTACAGGTGCATCCATTCCGTTTCAAGCTGCAAACCCTCCGGGTATTATATTCCTGGTGATCGCCGGACGTTTGGCAGCCAACAACCCCAAATCATTTGAGACCAGAAAGCTACAATTATAAATTAAGAGAAAATGGAAAATATCGGATTCGCAGGAATCTTATGGAAAATTGGTTGCGTTTTGTAGGAGGACTTGGCATATGTTCAACTAATGTGGTCTCAGATGAGTGATGTTTGTGGTGTTGAAGGCAGTGTGATGTTTATGGTGTTGATGGCAGTGTGATGTTTTGGTTCGTTTAATAAAAGTTTCATTTTGGTTTGTGAAGAAAAAAGAACGCAATATATTTGTGCTTTTCGTAAAGGTTATATTTGGATTTGGATTTGTAATTAAATATAAACATACTTATTTCTCATGGATAAATTTAAATTAAAACAGCAAAAATTCCTTTTTGAGTGACAAATCCCCAAACTGCTGAAAAACCTGCATATTATATTAAAGATGGGGATTTTGATTTAAGTGCAACACTGGTTAGTATATATATATATGTTATAATGGCTCTGCGCATCGTATTCTATGAAATTGTACTGATAAGTGTGTTTTTTAATTAAATAATATAACTGTAAGCACACTATTAGATCTTTCATTTAAAGGGATTGGTGAAACATGACAATGCTATAATTTTAGCAAAAATAGGATTTTTTCAGAAATTGCTGTATACAGTTAAGTGTTATTTGATGGAAAAATCTCAGTTTGGCAAAAAGTGTCGCTAGTCATGTTGGTGCTCTAAGCCTTTCATTTACACGTTTATGTTTTCTTAATGAAACTTGTTTTTACATATCTTTCTCACATTATGAGATGGACATCCAAATTCATATAAATTTATATATATGACGAATCTTAAGGTTTCGTTACGTATCATAACTACTGTTTTTGATTTTATTGTTTTGCAACTTTATCATTCCTTACCCTCAGTGGGTGTGGGGCAGGCCTGGATACTAGCTCCGAGATTGGCCCTGGAAAAACGAAGCATGATCGCCCCTTTAGGCCCATCATAAACATTAAGGAAAAAATTAAATGCAATGGCCCCGAACCATCGGGAAATCTCTATAGAGATCCCACTGATCATATCTGGGTCTGGTGTGGGTAATCAACATTATGCTGAAGAGTATAATGTGACGGATTCATGCTAGGGCGACTACAAGCGTTACCGCTATCGGTGGCAACTCTACAAGGCACTAATAGCCTCCTTCACTTTCAACCCCTATTGCTCCTCGAAGGGAGAAAATGCAAAGCGTAGACGATATCAACTGGTACGTCAAAAAGGGAGTGAATTCAGGAGTCATAGAGCTCAAGTTTTATAAGTCTGAACTAGAATTGGGCATGCCTAAAAGATTAAAAATATTTATCGTACAATAAATAAAACTACTGATTTCTTTTTTTCGACCCAGTCCGTCCGACCTACCCGAAGGTGTAAGATATCTGTTTAGACCGCCGGGACAGTGCCATCTAATTTAGACTGGAACCAAGTGGGGACGACATCAGCAGGGAAAGACCCTTTTTCCCTTGGACCAACCGCTCGAAAGGACTTTCAAACCCACAAATTTAACGTGATCGCACACGAGAACAGTTTAGACAAAGCCGGAAATCGAACTTGGATCCTCCGAGTACAATCCCCGTGACTTAACCACTCGGTTATCCCACTTCAAAACTGATGCTTGTAAGATAAAAACTTACAAAACTTCTTTGAGGAAACCATACATATGTCAGTTAGGTGACTACAGTTGCTTCGATGGCATTATTAGCCCCACTTTTCAGGCCAAAATAACAGTATGCGCGCAACAACCACTACTGACGTTAGTTGGGCAATTCGCTCTGGGCGGTTGTTAAGGGCACAAACTGTTCTTTTGGCCTCAAGTAGAGCTTGTAATGCCTTCGAAACAATTGTAGTCATCTAACTGACACATGCTTGCTTTTTTCAAGGAGGTCTTGTAAGTCGTTATAACTTTATCGACTTTGTGAAGTATAACTTTATCGGATTGTGTCCCCTTGAGATTTTGAAAACTCGGCGCCTATGATCTCACTGTGATAACTACATCGTATCTCAAGATGTTAACTCCATCGAGTCTCAGACTTACAGCGCCATTGGGACTCAGGATGATAACTCCGAAGAATATGAAAGTTTGCAAATTTCAGCTGCAAGAGAGAAAAATCCTGTTTTCTTCCATCTGGACATTGACTTATTTACTGAATCGCAACATCAGGTACGTGAATCAAATCAACTTCTGTTTATATATGAGGCGCTGAGCTCACAAGTAGCCTAACCCACAACACAGTAATTCTGAGATAATCAAATTTGAAGTCTTTACAAAAAGTTCAATATTTTTTGTACCCTCACATATTGTTACATTGTGCTCAAATGTTCAATAATTATCTATAAATAAGCTATCATTAAAAAAAGAGTAAAAAATGCAAGGGCACCAGGTGCCCACTCATTAAATTTGGTGGCTTTGCATTTTCACCTTCTTTTACTTTCTTATTATATATATATATATATATATATATATATATATATATATATACACTCTTCTGCAAAGAAAACGAAGCACTCCTAAAAAATAATCCGATCATCTCGAAATTTCGCATGCAAATTCCTTTATATCGAGTATACAAATGATTAAATTCGCAAGGCCGATGAGTATTAACTTCGGTCATAGCGCGCGTTTCTACTGTTCAACTAGCATCCTATAAAATAGGTTAAAAATGTGGACGGTTCATCTTTGCTCGTTATTGGATTTGCAGTTTCGCAGGAATACAACCAGCAATGCCGTTACGACGTTGTCGAAGACCTTATAAGCAATTAGACGAGTTCGAACGCGGTCGTATAGAGCTGAGTGGTCATACCGTGCAATAGGCCGCCACCTGCACCGAGCGGACACTGCTGTGAAAAGGTGCTCTGGCAGCAATGGCTGCTGCAAGGAACTCATCGGCGGAATGAAGGTTCTGGAAGGTCAAGGTGCACGAATGCGAGGCAAGATCGGATGATTGTGCGACAAACCCGAACTGGCCCAACGGCATCATTATCCGCCATCCAACGTACTGCAGCCTCTTCCATATCATCCGTGGTACCTTCCACCATCTCACGGCGCTTGGCTGAGGTGGGGTTACGCTCAAGGCGGCCTTTAACCCTTTCGCGACGGCGGCATTCCGGAGCTGTCGCGGCCCAAAAGACGGAGCGCTTCGCTTCCGAACTGGTCCCAAAGGACGACACATTTTTTACGCTAAGCCTAACTCTCGAAAAAAATTCACTAAAAATCACCTATTGAACACAGAAATCTACTTTTTTCAGGAATGAAAGAAATGTTTATTTTCTATTTGATATATATTTTTCATACAAATCTAAATACAAAATACTCGTTAGTTGCTCCCATTCTTTTATCCGAAATAAACGAATAAATTCACTGACTCTAAAACCCAAACAAAAAAAAATATTCTCTTATATTCCTAGGATTCACCAACGAAATCATAACGCTGAAATAAAAATAAAAACCGAAACTCAATTATAAAATTGTTGATGCTACGAGAATTGCTCTGTCTGTTTATATTACAAAATGATGTATCACCGCTCCAAATGGAGAAATAATTCATTCGATCTTCTTCTGCCAAGGTCATGCCTCTGCAAAATGCATGAAGTTAGTTCCACGGACATTTAACGCCATCTAGTAGACAAATTAAAACGTTCAACGTGGAGGCACGCATGCGTGCCACATCAGTGGCGCAGCCAGAAATTCGTTCTGGAGAGGGGGGACGGGTCAAACCTCATTGTATATTATTGCGCATGTGAAATGACAATATATTGAAATAAATCAATTTATTGCCGAATAGATTTATTTATTTAACATTACGTTTACTAAATAAGAACAGTACTGATAACTTCTATAAATGAAAGTATACAATATTCAAAGTTTAATATCAAGTCGTCTAGGCTTCTTAGCCATTTCATTTAAAACCGCTTCAGGGTTTACTTCAATGTCCTTGTGGATATATCCCTTTCGCGACGATCGGCGCGCCCACGTGCCAACTGCGAACTTGCATTCAAGGACGAACGGCACGCACTCGTGACTGAGGAAACTTTACCGTAAGCGGAGAGTGGCACTTACACGTGCCTCCACGTGGAACGTTTTAATTTGTCTACTAGATGGCGTTATATGTCCATGGAACTAACTTCAATGCATTTTGCAGAGGCATGACCTTGGCAGAAGAGGATCGAATGAATTATTTCTCCATTTGGAGCGGTAAACATCATTTTGTAATATAAACAGACAGGGCAATTCTCGTAGCATCTACAATTTTATAATTGAGTTTCGGTTTTTTTTTTATTTCAGCGTTATGATTTCGCTGGTGAATCATAGGAATATAAGAGAGTATTTTTTTTTTGTTTGGGTTTTAGAGGCATTGAAATTATTCGCTTATTTCGGATAAAAGAATGGGAGCAACTAACGAGTATTTTGTATTCAGATTTGTATGAAAAATATACATCAAATAGAAATTAAATATTTCTTTTATTCCTGAAAAAAGTAGATTTCTGTATTGAATAGGTGATTTTTAGTGAATTTCTTTCGAGAATTAGGCTTAGAGCAAAAAATGTGCCGTCCTTTGGGATCAGTTCGGAAGCGAAGCGCTCCGTCTTTTGGGCCACGACAGCTACGGAATACCGCCGTCACGAAAGGGATATAACATAAACAGTCCATTTAATCTGTGCTCACCTGTTGAATTTCTTAAATAATTTTTTAAATATCGTAAGGTGGAGAAAGATCTCTCTGCGCTACACGTTGTGACTGGAAGTGTAATCATCATCTGCAGAAGTTTTCGTATACTTGGAAACATAATTTCATCACATTCATGAAAAGCTTCCAAAGCATTATCTGGATATCCTGGATTCTGAAGTCGTTCGAGTTTACTGTGCCATATTTTAAACTCACCATACAAATTTTCACATGTGATATGACCAATATCTTCTGAATACCGGAAACATAGCGTCTTCACTGCTTCCTTTTGTAAGGTCTTGGTCTTGAGCTGTTTTGCTCGGCAATAGGATTCGAAAAGAAACTAATATATTTTTATGTTTCACAAATCTTTCATCGAGCTGTATTAGAAAATGATCTATAAAACGTATAAAAGCAGCTCTCCTATAATATACCTCAGGAGTGTCATAGTCGACGTTAATTCGTGTAGCTTGATATTTTACAGTTCTTGGTACTGATATGGAGATTTCATAATTTTTACAAAATGTTTCAACATCTTTAAAAATTACGGAGAACTCTTTTTCAGAATTGTTCCTTAAACTTTGTATAATTGCTCGTGTATCTTCAGCATAACCAATGGTTTTGGAAAGATCAATTTTTTCAGATTGTAAATATTTCGACAAAGGTAAACTATACGAAAATAGTTTTTTAACAATATGTAGGGATATAACGAATTCACACTTGTTAATTGCATTGTAAAAAATGCTTACAAGTAGGGTCCGGATTTCTATGTACTTGCATATTTCCGTGCATATTGTGTAATAATTTTGAGCATATTTGCATATTATTTGAGCTAAATTTCATGCATGAAAATCCGAGCCTTGCAAATTATATTTACGATCTATTATGACAACTATATAAAAACAGCCCTTACCCTTTTTCCTACAAATAACCCAATATCATTGGGATTCACGTCGATTTCAGATGGTGTAAATTATCATGTCTCAACGTCTATTGGAGCTTTTCTTTCTGAACTGTCATCTTCAGAGCATTCAACATTTTTCAACTTATTTTCATTACATTCACTATCTTCTTTTTTTTTTATCTTTTAAAGAAATTGTATATGCTACTCTCAAATGCTTACCTTTGCTGCTATTCATTATACAATTGCTAGTATAAAAGAACAGATTAAAGATCCCTTGATCGAAAAACGTATAGGTTTTATTTTTTAAAGCTTCAACACGTGCTTCCAAAACAAGACCAGACATATGACAGCAGGAAATTCTTTTCGAAAGGAAATTTCCCTGTCCGAAGGATTTTTCCCTTTCTGAAGGACTTTTCCGTTCCGAAGGGAATTTCCCTTCTGAAGGGAATTTCCCTTAAACCAAAAATGAAGTGTCGAGTAAAAACAAAATTTTAGGGGAATTAAATTTGTTTGAACGAAGTACGAGAAAAAGTAAAAATATAAATACCAAAAATGAGAAAAAAAAGTAGTTATTTTTATTGTAATCAATACTTTTTGTTTTTAATTTAAGGCTCTGGGGGGTCCGGTCCCCTGGTCCCCCCCCCCCGTCGCTGCGCCACTGTAGCCACACTCCGCTTACGGTAAAGTTTCCTCCTTCACGAGTGCGTGCCGAATAGAGTTTCGTCCAGAACAGAGCACCAGGCGCGAAGCCCCTTTAATCTCCAATCTCTAGGTGTGGTTCTTATCTTCATACTGTAACATTATTTCATTGGCCCATAGTTGGAGGTTCGAAGTTTTTGATTTACTCTTTTTATTATTTTACCTAGCTCCTAGTGTGGCATTTTATTGCACATTTAGAGTTTAAGCAGTTTGGGGGATTGATGCAGATCTGAGGGTTACCTATCATTTTAGCAGTTTAGGATTTAAGACATTTTGTAGAAAAGCAAGGATCGCGTGTATCAACTGATTAAGGTGGGACGATCCTAGTACCGAATATCAAAGTTAAGTACCGAGCGGGGTCTCTTACGAGATTTAGCCTTGCGATGATCATAGTCATGCAGATTAAATAATAGTTCATTTGGAACAGATGGCAGATTTTTGTAGAATTTAAGCGCTAGCTTTTTAATTTGGGCTCTAACAGTTTTTATTTTGAAGTCTGCCTAATTTCCGAGTTTCTTAAGTATCTAAGGGCTTTTCTTATAATCCTTAGGGTTTTGTTTTATCTTGTCTCTAATAAGTCTATGGTAGTTTTACAGGCATATCCCCATACGGGTGCTGCATACAGCATTCCCGGGCGGATGACCGATTTATAAATTAGGAGTTTATTTTGATAACTTAGATTTCCGTTTCCTATCATTGGATATAAGGCTCCTATGGTTATATACCCTTTTTTGATTATGTTCGTTACGTGCAGTTTCCAAGTTAGGTGGGAGTCTATCGTTACACTTAGGTATTTAGTAGATTTTTCCGCTTTTAGGGCATGGTTGTTTATGTACAGAGGAGGCGGAGGTTTACGTTTTCTAGAGAAATAAATCCAATGATATTTATTGGGGTTTAATTTTATTCGCCATTTTTCCAGCCATGTTTGGAGTATGTCTAAGTGTTGTTTTAGCTGTCTGAGCATTACTGAGACGTAAGGGTGTTTTGCAAGTATCGCGCTGTCATCTGCATAGAGTGCCAGCTCCGTGTCTGGGGTCCTGGGAATGCCATTCAGATATATGTTAAAGAATGTCGGGCCCAGGATGGATCCTTGCGGTACACTACTTTTAATGAGCTTGGGTGTAGGTTATTTTTTACTCTGACTTGAAAGTGTATGTTATTTAGGTATGAAATTAAAAGTTTGACAAGTGCGTCAGGGCCTTTTAGAGTGATCAATTTGTAAGCTAATCCACAGTACCACACTTTATCAAAGGCTTTTTGAATGTCAAGAAAAATCGCAGCTGTGAGTGTCTTATTATTAAAACCAGAAGAAATGTACTCTACCACTCTCAGCAATTGCTGAGTGGTGGAGTGTTTGGGCCGAAATCCAAACTGCTCCGGAATGATAAAGTCATTCTCACTAAGGTGCGTGTTCAGCCTCTTAAGAATTATTTTCTCAGTAATTTTACTAAGTGTCGGTAACAAACTGATTGGTCTGTAGTTGGCTGGAATTGAGGCATCCTCACCAGGTTTATGGATCGCTATAATTATCGCTTCCTTCCATTCTTTGGGGAAATAATTTAGTTCTAGTATTTTATTTATTAAGATGGTCAAGTAAAATATTATATTTAAGGGTAGGTTTTTTACCGCGATATTCCTGATTTTGTCGTGCCCTGGGCTTTTACGGTTTTTGATAATCTCTACTATCTCTTGCGGGGTGGCTGGGTTAATCTCAGCCGTGACCGGGGAGTTCCTGAAATTGTTTAGAGTTTGCCTAACCATTCTTAGGTTGTCCTGACACATTAGATCGTGGTTTGGTTCAAATTGCTTTTCGTAATGCCTAGCAAGTGCCTCTGCCTTTTCTTCGTCTGAGTACGCGATATTAGCGCCATCTATTAGTGGCGGGAGTTTAATTTGAGGTTTTCTGAGTCTTTTAGCGAATTGTCACAGCTATACGTCTTCCTGGCTAAGGGATTCGATTAATTCTTTATACTGTTGCTGCTTTTCTGCGACAATTTTTTCACTGACTTTACACGTGAGTCTATTAATCTCCCTTTTAGGGGTAGGGTCTCTGTTAGCCTGCCATGTCTTACGCATTCTATTTCTCTGTTTAACTAACTGTTTGACATGGTGGGAAAGTGTTGGCATTTTTGGTGACTCACGATGTGTTGTGTCAGAGGCAATAGCTCTCCTGATTTCTGTTGTGAGTGTGTGCGTGGCAGAGTCAATGTCCGCCGTGCTCATAATGTTGGGTACTGCTAAGTGCGGCTCGAAAAGTGCTCTTTTGAATACGTTCCAGTTCACCCTCTCTTGTCCCAGAGAGACTGGAAGGGGAGTGTTCAAATCGAATGTCACCAATACCGGTAGATGATCCGAGTCGAATTCATCCAGGGTATCAATTGTGTGAGCGTATTCTATGTTTCTCGTTAGGACAAAGTCCATGAATGAGCCATTGGCACTTGAGAAGCAGGTTGGTCTCGACGGTGCAATGATGTTAGTGTTTGTTGTGTTCAGCAATCTATGTATCTGTGTACCGCGTATGTTGGCTCTCCTGCTGCCCCACGCTTGGTGGTGTGCATTGAAGTCGCCCGCGAGTATTGTGTTTGGATATCGCGAGAAAAGCAGTTCCAGCTGCCCAGCTACATTTATACCACTCATGTTTTTGATTTTTGACATATATTGAAGTTAGGATAAATGGGTTTACATTATTTATTTTAATTTTTATACTAGTATTTTCTATACCTTGAAGATTTATGTTGTTTATTTCCTCGTGGGGAATATTACTTTTAATATATATTGCTGTTCCTCCATGGGGATTTCTAGCAGTTGTATTTGAGCTAAGGGTATGATAGCTATTATAGTTTGCTATATTTAGTTTTTTGTTTTCTCTAACTTTAGTTTCCTGGATTAGCAGGACATCTACATCATTTTCATTTACGTAGCTCCTAAGTTCATTTATTCTTGGAGATATGCCGTTCGCATTCCAAAATATTATTTTAAAACTTTCTTTTTGTTCAATGTTATAGTTTGTTGGTAGCCCCTTCAAAACTACCTTTTTGGACCTTTCCGTCTTTAAGTTTAAACTGTGGAAGAGGATTTTCTCACTAGATAAATGGCGTTGTACAACCCTATAGGCGTCAGCGTCATTTGGAATCAATTTTAACATGTCTCCTGTGAGCTTGCCAGATACTTTATTACATGAGAGTTCATTTAATTTTTTAAGGAGGGCCTGGTAATTGTCATTAAACTTGATGAAAAAACATTCCGCTCTTGGGTCTTTTTTCTCAACCTCTACAGACACTATTTTGCCTGTCACTATTTTGAACCGTTTTTGGTTTTGGTGCACTTTTGAACACTACAGGTTGCGCGACAATTTCAGCATAACTCTTAGTTTTAACATTATCATTTATACATCATTATCAATTTTTTCACTGCAATCTATGTTATCCTGGTCATTAGATTTTAAATTTAATTCTCCATTCTGGTTTTTAGTAGGAGCATCCATAATGGATTGCCCCTCTATCTTCCTCTTTTTATTTGGATTTTCAACAATTTTAAGTTTATATTCATCTTTAATTTCCTTAATTAAGCCTAGTTCTATCATTTTACATTTAATTACATCACTAGAATTACTTCCTTCACAGTTATAAATCTCATTTAAATTACTAGCATAAAACTTATCCAAATTCTGGACCAACAAAAAATAATTTACAGAAAGAAACGAACCTAGAATCCTGGAGACTTGGTCCTCGTCCTGTCCGAGTAGTCCATTCGTCTGTAGCTCCCTGATGTGTAGCGTCAGAGTGTAGATTGCCAGTGCACAGAAGTTCACGGCGTTTTTGACTTCTTCCTTCCAAGCGGGCATCAATCCATCCTTGGGCAGAGTACTCAATCCTTGGGCAGAGTGCCACAATACTCAATCATGGCATCCCTGAGAGGCCGCAGTCCATCTTCGTCTAGCTCACCAGCAAGTCCTCCAGTAGCTTCCGTGTCGAATGCATCTAAATCCATGTCGTCAGCGTAGAAACGATCTAAGCAATAGCACTACCACGTGGGAAAAACATGCGTGGCACTCCAAAGTTAAAAAAGCAAGAATCCAAAATGGCGAGATATCCGTACACAACAAAGCTGTAATTGCTTAGCCCGACGTGCTCTATCGTAACTAGATATAACACGCCCAAACATAATCAAGGAAAGTCACCACAATCAAAAAGCAGCAGCTTCACAAAATCACAACCTCGTAGCTCAGAGTCTGGGCTCCGAATGACGAGTGCGTGTCGTTCGTCCTTGAATGCAAGTTCGCAGCCGGCACGTGGGCGTGCCGATCGTCGCGAAAGAGTTAAGACATCTGCCCCTAACCCAAGGCTATCTAAAACAAGGCTCGGACATCTAGGAATCATGGGATACGTGACGTCACCAGCGGGGGGATCTGCAATCACTCTGCGTGTACGAAAGTGTATTGAAGTTTCAGGAGTGACTTTCAAAAATTCATATTTTTAAATAAAAAAAATAATTTAAATACGTGCCCACTAGTATTATAGTGTCTACTGAAAACAGGACTTCATAAATGATGAGTTATTTTTTATTTTGTCTTATTTTATGCATGCAATTTTAACACTTTTGTAACACATAGCACGTGTAGGGCCGAATGTTGCTATATCTGTACGAATAGTCTTATATCTTGAGAAAAGTACTCTTAATTCATGTTTAATATTGCCTGAATGACTTGTTATTCATCACTGAACCTTGCATTTTAAGCATAATTTTATTATGCTTAAAATAGGCTAATAATAATTTTATTATGCTTTTTCTAGGTGGCCTTGCCTAACCCCACAACATCGACAGCGTAGTTGGAAATGGTGTCGTAGCCGAGCATCATGGCTGCCAGCAGACTGGCATCGCATAGTGTTCAGCGATGAAACACGCTTGTCTTTCAGCAGATGACCATCGGGTTCGTGCGAGGATGCGTCAGGGTCAACGTTCCCAATTAGGCTTTGTTTAACACAGGTACACAGCTAGTACCCCTGGTGTAATGGTGTGGGGTGCTCTCTTACGACAACAAATCGCCCCTAGTCATCTTGCGTACAACTTTAGGAGCTCAACGATATGTTGATAAAATCCTGCGGCCGTTTGCGTTACCCTTCATGGCGCGCCCTTCTGGAGCCATTTCCTAACAAAATAATGCCACGCCACATACGGCTCACATATGTGAACTGTCTCCGTGCTTGGCCAGAAAGGTCACCAGGCCTTTCACCAATCGAGCATGTATGGGACATGCTCGGCCGCCAAATTCGGGCACCCCGAAATGTAGCAAATCTGGAGCAACAATTGAGGAATGCCTGGCAGAATGTATCACAAGATAACATTAGGAAGCTTTATCACTCCTTATCTGGACGTAAACAAGCATGTATTTCCTCCAAAGGTGGTTTCACAAATTACAGATTTGAAAATTCCATGTGCAATTGCTAACCATTGATGGGTCCTGCGTTCTTGATTTTATAATCATTTCATTACCTGTTGTTGATGTTGAGACCCAGACCATCCGACCTACCAGAAAGGTGTAAGGTAACTATTTGGACGGCCGGGAAGTATTTTATTACCTGTGTATGAACTGTGACCATATTTAATTTCAATAAAAACAGTCACTTTCTTCATGGTGTTTCGTCTTTTTTTTTGCAAAAGAGTGTGTATATATGTATCACAACCTACCCACAATGTGGTGATGTTGGTCACGGTGAGTTACTTACCCTTTCCCCCCAGAACCTGATCCTAGGTGCGCTACTGTCCCAAAAGACAATGGTATATTAAATTTAGATATTCTAGATGCTCTGCTTTTCAAGTTAATTAAATAATACGTGCCTTCCTATGCCGGGCTCAGTACGGGCTATCCCGATAACGTTTTAAATCCAGGATTAGAATATACCGTAAAAGATAACTACACGCTGAACTTCAAAATTTTCGCTACTCCGGTTCTCGAGTATCCCCCAAAACAACTGAATTCCTAAGGCAGGCCCAAGATGGTCTAGCCGGGACCCTCGGGATTCTCTCTTTTCCCCTTCGCTTACTGGGCCTGGCCCTTCAGTTTTGGGCGTTTGGATAAACGATGGACTTTTCTCCCAGCCATCCTAGCGAAATGACGTTTCTCGTAAAGGATTTTGTAGACATTATATTTAAAGATATATGTATAACATAATTTAAGAATAAATCTAGCGCATTAATACAGAGAAAGTATATAATACTTAAATAAAATTTTAAGAATCCTGTTTTAAACACTAATTATCACACAAGAAAATGCAATACAGCCGTAGAAAAGCTATATGGCGCATGAAAAGAATATACACAGTATGTTAAAAATTGACTTGTGTATAGAATAATCACTGACAGAGAGAAAACAATTGAACAAAAATTAACTATAAATGTAAAATGGAAAGGTTATATCGAGTTTAAAAACATTCTAGCAAATAAAATGCAATTCAATGTCTTTTAGACTTTAAAAAAATGCTTGAAAATGCAGGTATAATCAATATAAATTTTGCTTTCACAAAATTAAACAAAAAATATTTATAACAAGTTACTTGTATACAAAGTAAACGAAAAAACTTGTATATAAAGAGAATATGAAAAACAGAAACCATTATAAAATATATACATTTCTAAAGAGCCATTAAAATAATATCAAACATGTAATAGTAGAATAGCATAAGATTTAAACTGCACATATAATATATAACTTTACAAATTAAACTTATATATATATAGCAAATAACAGGCATTTTTATTTTTTGCATTGTTCCACCCGATGTAAAAATTATGTCTTTGAATGTTCAATACAAAATTTTGTATGTAGAATAATCGCTGTCAAAGAGAAAGCAATTAATCTGAAATTGACTATAAATGTAAAATGTAAAGTAATATTGAAATTTTAGAAAAATCCTCACTGAAACGAAATGCAATTCAATGTTTGTAAATGCATGAAAATGTTCGAAATGCAATTCAATGTCGAAAAATAATTATTAAAGTGTGCATCGCAAGGAAAATTGTATCTTAAAATTAAAAAATAAATAAAAACGTATATTTAACATAATTTTTCTGCAACTCGGGGAGTTATTATTAAGAATGTCATAAGTTCCAGTTTATCATCAAATATGTAACACTATTACTGAGAAAGGAATTCCTTAAATAAATCAACTTAAATAATATATAAAATATTCAAACAAAAATTCTTTTATATTTTTAAAATTTAGAAAAAATAATAGACTCGATAAATTTGTTTTAAGTGTAAAATTTTTTTTATTGACTATATAGTTGTTTGTCTTGAATTAGAGGCAAGTACTATAAACATTAACTACCAATGCATGCCAAAACTGTATATTTTCTCACTTTCTTTATACGCTATGGAAAAATCCCACAGTTTTAAGTTACAGATTCAATAAATGTTACAATCTCAGGAACAACCAGGAGGAGAAATTATAAATTTTTATGCTATAATTTTGTAAAAAAAAAAATTAAATTTATTCTTACGTTTTATCTTATGCAGTTAATTTTTGATTACATCTATAAAAAAATAGCTATATTTGTATAACCCTAAGCTTCTGTAATTTATGTGTATGATGCCAATAAAATACTGATGGTCATTTTTTGTGAAATATAGACATATAAATAGTCAATTTATCGTTTTTAAAAACAAATCGCGAACATAATTACAGAAATTCAACATATGAGTACCTTACTCCTGAAATCCTGAGTGTTGAATATAAACTCTCATTTAAAATAAAAACTCTCTAAATTCAGTTATAAACACCTTAAACTTTATTAGAATATATGAATTGAAAGTAAATTAAATGTCACTCATAGCAATAACAGGTAGCAGTTTGTATATCAGTAAAATTGCTCTGTACAACTTTTGCAACTATATTTCATTATGCGAAAGATAAGATATATACATAAAATAATTAGTATAAAACTTAAGAATAAATAAAACAAAATAAAATGCCATAAATCAGAAAAAAAAATGTATAAATGTACGATCCCTGATTTTATACAGTTATTCACATTAGAACTATGAACAATAAGTATATAATTTTCTTCGTTTATATCTATATAAAGAAACTAATTTTAATATAAGCATATTGACTCCTTTACTTTTTTTTTTATATAAGAATAAGAATTTATAGATATAAATTTGCAAAACATTTAATTTACGACAAACTTTACAATATTTATTTGAGGAATAAATGAAATAAAATAAAATGTTATAAATCAGAAAAAAAAAATTAAATGTATGATCCCTGATTTTTTATATTCAAATACAGTAATTTATATTAGAACTATGATAACGTTCATCTTATTTATCCGTATCAAGAAACTAATTTTTATGTATTGACCCCTTCGCTTTTTTTTCTCATATACGAATAGATATTTATAGATATAAATTTGCAAAAACATTAAATCTACTGCAAATTTTACAATATTTAACTGACAATATTGATATAAATGTCATTTTCTTATTTAAGAATAAGTATTTATAGATATAAATTTAAAAAACATTAAATCTACGGCAAATTTTACAGTATTTAATTGACAATTTCAATATAAATATGAATATTAATGTGTAATAGCATATAATATATCCATTAATATATCTTAGTAATAACCAGTTTAGCCTCATACTCATTAATATAATTCGTAAAAACTACAATAAAGAAGAAATTCTTTAATTAGCTTACCCTCCTACAGCATTCAGTTTTCTATTATATCCAAGTAAGCACATCAATTGATCAGTTGAACATCAATTTGATATATTGAAAAGCCTGGCCTTCATAATCATTTTAAAACTACATTGCTATGTAAAACTTAATCTTTAAACTTTAATAAATATCTGATTTATAATCTTAATTTACTCGTAGCATAGTAAAACTCATAATAAAATCCGCACATTGTAAAATGTAAACAACGGTCAGTGTCACTATGTCGTATTCAAACTCCCACACAAAGACAAGAGGGGAACTGAGAGGATTCAAAACGCCAGCGCTTACAATGACGTCAGAGCGGACACCCCTTATCTAGGGCCAGGCCCAAGGAAGAAGAGAAGAGGAATCACGATAGCCCCGGTCTAGCCCAGTGGTTCCCAAAGTTTTCGGTCCGCGGACCCCCTCAGAGAAAAAAAAAATTCGCGGACCCCTTAAAACCATATTGCAAGGGCGTGTTTCTATTGGATATGTACAACAAGCATCATTTAGTGTGAACAGTGAGGGAGAGGCGGGAGATGTTCGTTACGCCCCCCTCTATTCAAAGCTGACATCATCCGGTCTCTAGCAGTATTAGGGCCGATCCCACCAACGTCTGTTAAAATAGTGCTAATGTCTGATTAACTAATCAGTCACTAAATTTAACGGCCCACTAAACTATACTTAAAGACTATCCCGTCCCACCAAGCTATTCGACTGTTAAAAGCGTTCCGGTTAGTTAATCAATGATTAAACCGATTTTTAGATGATACGAGTTCTCTGATTGGTCCGTTATTTCTATCTCGAAAAAACAACTTCAACTTCTACATGTTTACGTTCTTACTTCTCGTAAGGGAGCAATTTATTTATTTTCGTGTTATATCAAATTTGTTCTACAGGAATAATATAAATATCATTCACGTTTACTCAAATATATATACATTATAAGAAAATATTTTGTTATAATTTAGCTGGAATTCTTTCCTTTTTAAGGAAATACGTATTTGAAATTAATGCATATATTTCTAATTTAAGAAGTTACCCAATTAAAAAAAATCTCCCTTTTTAATTGTATTACGATCAGTATATATATATAGTTTCTTTAATTCGCACTATAAATACTATTTCAATGTGGTAGATTTGTATGAAAGTTAAGGTGACCAATCGTCCCCCTTTAGGGAGGACAGTCCTTCTTTTGTAGGTTCTGTCCTTCCTCGAAAAGTGTTCTCCTTTTCGATATTTTAAAACTAATCTGTTAATCTCTGTATTCAGAGATGCCGCGCCGAACTGTTACGCGTCATGTGAGCCTTAGACAGTACAGTTCGGAAAGACACGATTATGAAACGCATGCGCAGTGCATAGAACTTCACGCGTCTCGCACTTGTCTGGCACCATTGCGTACTTCACTTTGTTTACTTTATCTCTATGTTATACTTCGTGTAATCAAGATTGAATGTTGATACTCTAGCTGCAGCACTTACCGTAAAATTTAATATGAAGGATATTTCTTGCTCCAAAATTTCCAATATATTGTTACTGTTAGAAAATGATATATTGACAAAAAATATTCATTCAATGGAAAAATACTCGTTTAAGTAAATAATTGAAAGGGATGTAAGCATAATTAGTGTATTGTGTAAAATGTTTCATTTATTTACGTTGTACTTTTTTCTTAAATTTTTTCGTCCTCCTTTTTACTGTAAAAAAATTGGTCACCTTATGAATGGTACTGCCAAAAATGTAGAGAAATGTGTGTGTGGAATGGAAACAACCATAAATGTAATTTTATAACTTGGGTTGGGAACCAGTGATTAGTATGCTCTGCTATGTAACACAATGGTGCTATTAGATCATGATGCAAATCCATAAAAAGTAATGCACAAAATTGAAAGAAAAATATATTCCTAATAACAAACTTTAAAGTATATTATGCTTTTGTTTCATGTATAACCCTACAATAGGATAGGTATGAATTAAATAAGCCCTATTCAAAAACCAGGGTAGTGCGTCAGTTAATTTGGATGAGCAAAATACATACTAGCAGGTTTGTGAAGTCAGTAACTCAAACCGTTGACTTCAACTCCTCTTTTTTTTTCTACTGTCTGACACAGACTCCTCCTATTTTCTAATATCAGACTCCAATACTGATATAAATAGCAATTAGTTTTATACTTTTCATATCAATAGTTTTTTAATTGTTAAACGTTGGATGTTTACTTAATTTATTCCCTAAAAATCTCTCTATATTAAAAAAAAAGTAGCTGACGCCACCACTGTTTGACAAATTTCTCGAGATTCTTTGCTTTGTACTGCAAAAACTATTGCATATAAAAATATGAAATTTGGTACACTTGTTGAAAAAGCTTTGGGAAATACGCTGAAATAAATTGTTTTTTGATATATATATTGTAGTTTAAGAAATATTTAATATCGAAGTCAAGACAAAATATTTGTGCTGCGAGTTCACGTCCTGGATAGACTAACTATAGCAAGACCACAAATTTTTGCAGGCAGGTACCTACATGGGTGAATTTTTCCCCTTCTTTTCATTTTGATGTAGTTTTTGAAATATTTTACTTTTTATGATGCACTTCTGAAGTGAACTTTTTTTTTCGTATCGGCACGTCTAGTGATTTCTCTGTCTCGTACCGTAAAACTATAGTATACCAAAATATGAAATTTGAATTTGTATACCGAAATTTGAAAAATATGAATTAATGTAACATACCATCTAAAGTTTAGATTTGAAATTTTTTATGTACACACAAGTTTTCAGTTTGACTTAACGTACAGAGTTTTTTTAAAAAAAAGAGAGGGGTTGGGAGCAGGAGTTCGATGCTCAAATAGATTTAAAATGTTTTATTAAATTGATTTCAATTGGATTTTAAGAACAGGTGTCATATTATCCTTTCTTCTGAGATTTTTACCTTGGTGACATAGAAATGCCACCAAGTCTGTCGGACAGCATGTCTGCCATAACCGAAATGCATAAAAATATAAAATTAATATTGATTTAATACAATTATAGAAATTTTGATTAAATAAAAGAAGAGCAGCCTGATTTGTAGCAATTTGAACATGAACCTATGCCTGCTATGCGAGCTTCGCTCGCCCACTAAAAAAACATCACAGAAAACAGTTCTACTGGCTGTCGGAGATTGCACGTAGCAACAGATATTCCATGGCACATAAAGTACAGTTAGGTCCATACAGTGGATGTAACATGAAAATTAGAAAATTTTAAAAACATTAAAATGACAAATATACAAAAGAAAGCAAATGTCAGCAACTTAATTTTTTAAATACAATGTAAACCCATTAAAATGATATTTTGAATTCATTCCTCACAATGTATACAAAATATAAAATTAACTGCAAAATTGAAAAATGAAAATCCTATTAGCCACCTCCATTGTGCTCAAAGTTAGCCTACCACACACTAGCTATAATAAATATTTTTTTTTATTAAAAGATTTAATTTAACTTATTGGGCATCTACTGTTATTTGAAATACGTATTTTCAAAAATACGTATATAAATAAAAATATTTAAAAAGTACGTATAAAAATACATATTTTATACGTATTTTTAAAAATACGTATAAAAATTGTAAAATAAAATACTCCTTGCACAGGCGTAGTTAATTTCCAGCATGAACTATAACTTAGAATTTAATATTCTAAACTATCTAATAATGCGAATTACTAGACGAGATCGTATTCTAAACTAACATCTCTGTGCACAGGCGCAGTTCTCTGAAGCAATCACTTAAAGATCAGGGCACTACACTATCTGAGGAATTATACAGTGCATTGAAAATTCGCATAGAGGAAAGTCATAGTGAACTAGAAAATATTTTAAGGTATTTACATAATTATAACGACTTTAAAAAAGAAAATGAAAATAAAGAAAAGAAGCTAACAAAGTCAAATTTAATTAAGTTCGTCGTAAATTTCCACAAAAACATTTATGAAAAGTAAACACAAACCTATCCAGAGAAATTCATTGAAGATGATGTTGATGTTAATATCGGAAAAGAATTGTCTCTCGAGAAGAAATTACAATTAGCTATAAATAAAAAAATTGCCACAAACAATAATACAAAAGTAATACAAAAAATAGATTTATCCCAAACCGTCAGACGACAGACCGAGTTGTTAGAAGGTGAAGGACTTGGAGGCGAATATTTAGAGAAAGTATATCACTCATTATTAACAGTACCACCTCATACAAAGTCTTTATGAATATTCTATATACATTTTGTAATTAGGCTCCATTTTAAGTGAGCTCATATGTAAGAAAACTTCGGTTATCTAAATTTATAAGAAAACTTAACCAAAAATTACTTCGAATTGAATTCATGGATAATGCATTTTAAAATGGTTACAAATAGCAAAATATAAATATAAAATTATTTGAAAACTGCAAATTACATGTAATTTCAAATAAATATACTTATTTGAAGCCAATAAAACTCACAAATGTATATAAATAGGGAAAAATATTTAAATTACATCAGAATACTACAAAAATAGCTTTAAAGTAAAATCTCATTAAAAATACAGCATAAAACTAATTTCAACGATATTAATCAGTTCAGCGATACATGACTGAGGTGGTGATTTTAATCTCTTTGTGTTTTGTCTTAACTTGTATGAAGAAAACTGATTTACGAATAAACAAACTTTGTTACATTTTAATTAGCGAACTGAAATAAAATTAAAGGTGTTTTACATTGAACTTCACAAATACTTTACATCAAACAGGGGTCCAGCATAATATTTCAAGTTTGACGGAGATCTATTTGTAAAATTTCAAAGTTTTTTCACATTAATTGAAACTTAGTATGAACTGTTTTGTATAAAATGAGCAACAGTACATTGAAATGTATATATATACAGTATCCACTCTGTATAAATAATTCTGTTTACAGTTAAATCTTGCTATACAACTAGACTCAAAATCAATAATTTACAGGTTACAATTATATCCTAACCTTTTACATAATATGTAACTTCCCAATCACAATCTGTCATGCATTTCAAAAGGCTGATATTACAGCATCTCTATGACAAACATTTATATTCATCATAGAAAAAATTTCTGAAAATTCTATACATAGCAAGATTAGAAATTTTAGCTCAGAATTTACTCGCCAAAATATTCTTTTACTTATCAGTACCATATAAATAACATTGCATAACATTTGCCATTTCTTATACATTGAAGAAATAAACCCATATGTAGATTTTTTTGCTATTCAGATGAAAACGTCTACTTCTCATTTACAATTGAAATTTTTGTACCCTGTACATTGTGTAATCAAACTTCATTTGAAGCGAACTCATGTATAAGAAAACTTCACGATAAAATACTATGAACTAAATTCTTATATATCGCATTTTAAAATGTTTCCAAATAACAAAATATGAAAAAATTATTTTAAAATTGTGAGTTCAAGTTATGCCTAATCATTCAAGTTATGCCTAATCATAAATAAAGAAAATAATATTCTAATTATTATTAAGGCCACATTTGATATTATGCGATTGCTTCTGCATATCATGTGACCACATAATCAAGGTAACCGGGGAAAGTTTTTGGTCAATCTGGTTATAATCGTACTGTCACTGAAGTGAATTTTCAAACGGCAGTGGTTATAAACAAGATCCCCAAAACTTGTGTTACCTTACCAGTAAAATAAACTATCCTTTTGCTGCCATGAAAAAGTTTGAATTGTAGTAACATTCGAATATAATTATTCAAATTAATCAGATTTTACTGTATTAAAACATGAGCTTGACATCTAGGGGGAAGTCAGTGGAATGCAAATTTGTAAAGCGAAAAGAAGAGTTTCATTTAACCAATATTATGAACTATTTATTACCAGTTATAAATCATCTTTGCGCAAGTACTACTATAAACAAAATCAAATTTTTATGTTGTTTTATAATATTGTGGTTAGGCGAACAATCATTGTTCATTGTTCAAACTATTGAAGTACATGGTATAAATAAATCAAGCTATTGCTACATCAATACCGTTGTGCATCAATTAAAAGATAAAATATTGGGGCATATATCTGGTGTATATAACAGAAAACAAAGTACTTCAAAAATCACTTCACATTTGTTATATATCCATTAAAGTATTTTAATGCATAACACTTACCAAACTTGACAGCAAAAAAAAATTCATTTATTTTATGACATAAAAACCGAGCTGAAGGTATATACGAAACAATTTTATAAATTGTCCAGGGAGCAAAGTTTATCAAAATCCAACAAAAATATTTAACATACGGTACAGTGGTGAATTCTAGTCTAGAAAGCAGGTCATGCAAAAGTGCATATTACATTCCAATCCCTGTGTTCTCAATTGCACCACAATACTCAAGGGATATAATGACAATAATAGCAATGATAATAATGTTACTGCTATTGTGTTATATATTTTAACCTAGAGAAGGGTTTTTGTCGATAAATTTGGTATAGTAGTGCCATACCAAATTCAACGACAGTATTCGTTACTGATAAGATAACGTCATTTATTAACTTATATAGGTAAATAAAGTTATTTTTTAAAAACAATTGTAGTGTGTTGAAATTTGAAAGTGAATTTTGATCACTTATTTTTGATATTAGTTATTAATTTGTGAAGACACATTTCACTTTATTTCCTATATAACATAGAAATTAAGTAAAGAATATGACTTTCCGCACAATCAATATAATAAACTAGAACACAATATAAAATGCAAGGTAAATAAATATACGTATGCTCTTTTTTTTGCTGCATTTTATATTGTTATCCAGTTTATTATTAACATAGAAATTATCCTATACTATTTTCAAAGATTTCTTTTGCTAGTGTTGTCATTAGAATCATTCATAAAAAAATTAACATTTCATGGAATAAGAGAGACTTTTGCAAGAACAATTTTAAATATGTTAAACTTTTAGTATATAAAGTATGTGTGATACAAAATGTCTTGCTCAAAAGAGCGAACTCAATAAAAGTCAATTCAGGAGAAATTATCACAACATACAATGGCAAGATACTTTAGAATACTACATTGAAATTTGAAAAAGGTCCTTTCTATAAGGTACCAACTAAACATAGAAGCAAGTCCATGGAAGCATTCCAATTCAGACAGGAAATATTAAAAAGAAACATCAGACATTTAATGGAAATGCAATTTTTATCTTTGGGAAATACAATGGGGATTACCATTCACACCATGCTGAATACATATACATTTAAATCTAATAACTAACTATTGATAAATTCATTTATACCCATACATAAATTATGTTTGTTACAGACAATGCTTATTTTTCAGTTTGGCTTTGAAAATAAACGGTACAGCATGCATAACTTCAAGTAAATTGAAGTTTTGAAAATATAATTTCTGAGATTATATGCAAATAAATGTAAAAATGTTATTCTAAACAAGAAAAAATTACGGACAACATATGAAATTTTTAAATCATACCATATAGGACAATTTCTATAACTGGTTCAACAATAAAACAGCCTATCTGATATAATAAACAGATCGGCCGAAATATTGCAGTTCAAGTTTAATTCTCTTCCAAGACTTTAAATTCTGTAATTTTAGCATAATTCAAAAGCGTACATTATGTTTTAAGAAGTTAAGAAACCTGTAGCATAATATAAACGAAATATATGCATTACATACCTGAGTAGTATATTGTAAATACTCCTAAGTGTCTTTTAAACTTTCACCGACTTCGATAAATAAGCAAAATCGGCTTTATTTTCCCCTATGTTGTAAAAACTTTCAAACACTCTTCTTTCGGAAAAGAAATATAAAAGAATTCAATCTTAAATAAAATTTCATCTTGAAATATCAAATGATACAGAAATTGCCGCCATCTTGTTCGACTTTTAATCAACTGTTAAATATTTAAGTGGCCAAAACCGGCCACCTAAATTAACAGCACTTTAGTGAGCTCTTTAATACCATTAACGTGTTGGTGGGACGCAAAACAGTGCTAATCAACCGTTAAACCTCTGCTATATTTTAACGGTTGTTGGTGGGATCGGCCCTTAATGCTCCAAGTTACAAGTGCTTTGACGTCCGAGCTACATCAGAGTATCGTCACCGTTAATCATGGCATTGTACCAAAACGAAACCTACTCCCAAACAATTTAATTCTGTTTGAAGATATTACCTATGAATTTGAAATTAATTTCATGAATGTATTTAATTCAAAGCTATTTAGGAAAAAAGTTCATTATTATTTTATTTAAAAAAATAAAATAAAAAAAAGAGTGGAGAAAAATAATGAATTTTATTTTTTTAAAGCTAACTATTTATTAGTTAAATATTGCGTGTTGTTCGCGGACCCCCAGGGGTCCGGGGATCCCAGTTTGGGAACCACTGGTCCAGCCCAATACGGTTAAAAATCGAAGGAATTAAATTTTAATCCAAAAGTAAATTATATCTAAGTTTAGATTTTTTAGCTGCTTCAGTTTTCGAGTTATTCTCAAAATACGAGTACATTCCTATGGCGGGACCAGAACGGGCTAGCCCAATGAAGTTCAATATCGAAAAATCTGAAATGTAACACAAAAGACAACGACATTCTAAACTTGCAATCTTTAGTTACTTCGGTTCTCGATTTATTCATCAAAAACGAGTGCATTTCTAAGACGAACCCAAGACGGGCTAGTCCGATAAGGTTAGTCCAAAGAATTAAAATATACCCCATGATACACTAAATTTAGATTGTCTAGCTGCTCCGATTTTTGAGGTATCCTGGAAAAACGAGTAAATTTCTATGGCGGATCCAAGACTAGCTATTCTGACAAGGTTCAAAATCCAAAGAAATACAGTATACCCCAAAGGACAATGATATACTAAATGCAACTAACCAAATTTCACACGAATTCTTCAGTTAAGATATCGATCATTTTTTCATTTGCATTAAATTCAGATTAGTTTTAATGTTAACGCCTTGGCTTTTAATCTCTTATTCGAAACCAGCGCCATCTGGCGGAGGCTGCTTTTAGGGAACAAATTTCTGCATTGGTAGGTATAGGCAATCAGCACACTATTATGTCTAGGCAATGTAACAACAGGTTCTCTTAGTGCAAAAAAAATTCATGGATTGAAAAGGGATCTAGATGGATATCACGAGGGATAGCTTAGAGCACCCAAGCCTAGCAGATGACAATGGACGGAACTTCGTAAAATGTAGCTATTTAAGTATATTGGCTAGACAACAAATAAGAAATTCGTGCAAACTTAGCATGAAGTTAGCAAATACCGTTTAAAAATGTTTTTATCCTGCTTAGAATTGCTAATTTCCATTATTTTTATACATTAGTGGATTTTCGCAGTCATCAACATTTTTCCAAATGATCTGGATGTGATATTTTAGCCACTTAAGTGCTTGGACGAGATATTACGTCAAACCAAATTTCCCGTAGAGTGGCCAGGACGTAATATCTCGCCGAAAAATTCTGTGCCACTACTGCCTTTGACGAACCCCTTCAAAGGCGCACGCTTGCTTTCTTATAGTACACCAGTTGCATTGCCTCATTTGTCGGAAAGAACAAGGGGTGTTCTGGGATCTAGATTTATGACCGATCATTGCGTGGACTCGACCCAAAGATCTTTATCTTGGCCCGCCAACGATGCTCCCTTGTCTTTCGCAAACTGCAAATGCTGGGTAAATGGCTTCTTTGAAATTCTAGCATTTTAAAAGTACTTTATTTAGAAGGTATTATAATACAAAAACTAATACTCTCTCTCTACCAAGTAATTTCGGAAGCAATACAATCTTTTTAAAACTGTAAAATGAAAAATTGCATTAACAATTGTTAAACAAATATTACTTCGTGTTTCCTAATATTTTATTAGCACATTTTTTCTCTTTTTTACAGTAATTACAACGAACATGTTATGACAATTTGTGATACTAATGAGTTTGTCTTGAAGAAGAAAGCTCATTTTGCTTTCAGAACCCGTCAATACCATTATTTTTACTTTCTCATAAAATTGTATAAAATAAATATTGCGTTCTAAAGAATTCGAATTCCGAATTTAGGCAGAAAATCACGTTTAAAGGCCTCCTGAACCCGTTTCGAATACTTTTGTAAAGGTGTCTGCACGTGTGTGTGCGTGCTTGTGAGATGTGTGACTACGTCATTGCCAGACTTGAAGAGGAACTCGAGGACGAGGACATTGAATGGAGGCAAACCAAGATATTACAGAAAATCATCACAGGTAGTATTCCTGATGCTTCTGCGCTGCTGCAAAACCCTGATCCCCATACGTTAGTTAATCGCGATACGTATAATTTCATAAACGATATGGTAAAAAACTGGAAAAAACCCACCGATGATGAGTTGTATATAATTTTTAAAGACGAGATGTACAAGAAAATTGAGGGTTATGTTACCGCTAGTAATTGGAAGACGCCAAAATTTTCGGCCCAGCCTGAGCCAGAATTTGAGACTCAAAATAAATTTTCAGAACTTGAGAGTGAGGGAGCCACTATGGCTATTGAGCCCCCCCCCTCCCCCCTTAAGGATAGAGTCTCCTCTTTCTATGTGGACTCCTCAAGTGATTGGGGAGCCCTCATAGAGGAGCTTAATAGTATGCTGGAGAATAAAGTATAGGGCTTTCTTATGGGAAGGGTGATACGAATCACTCCTGGGTCAGTTGAGGACTTCAGGAGTGTGCAGGCCCACCTGACCCTTAAGAAGATCCCCTTCAATACCATCAATTTGAAACAGGAAAGACATAAAAAGATAGTCATTAAAGGACTGCCTTCCAATACCGATAGTGAAAAAGTGAAAAAGTAAAAACTGCCCTTGCTAGTGATGGATTCAAATCAGAGTTGCTCAACTTAGAAATAGGAAAGATAGGAGCCCCCTCCCCATTTTTCTGGTAGGCCTCGAGACTACAGAAGACTGGGCGAGGATCCATGAAATAAAAAGTATACTCTACATGCAGGTTAAAATTGAAACATTTAAAAACAAAGGCTTCAAAATGTGTTATAATTGCCAACATTTTAACCATCATAGTGATCAATGTACCCTCCCCCCTCGCTGTTTAAAGTGTGGCGAAGGCAACCCCTGTAGGAAATGTGAGAAATCGAGAGAGTTACCTGCAAAATGTTGCAACTGTGGCGGAGATCACCCCGCCAATTTTAGGCATTGCCCCCAAAACCTCTGGAACCGTAAAAAGTTCCAGGCCGCTAAAAAACCCCTTCCAAATTCTAAATTGACCCCTCCCCCAAACCTTGATGAGGAAAAGTCCCCCTCCCTTCTAAAAACATCCCCCTGTTCAGGAAGTGCAGGCGAGTGCTCAGACGGTCTCAGGAAATACTGGAGCGTACTCTGCCCAGGCACGACCTGACAAAGGAATTGACCCTCCCCTCAGACCTCGAACGCATTTCTTGACTTCCTTAAATTTTATAAGGAGGTAGAAAAACGCTTTGATCTGAGTAACCTGCAGGACTTATTAAACAACATCCTTAAAATCATAACCTCTAAAGATGATCCCATGGCAAAACTTTTTTGCATCATTAAGATGGTCGCAGATATCAAAAACACCAGAATTAGTGTTTTCAGGGCCAGCAGCAAGTTGATCAGAATACTTCCACCAGTATCACGTACATCTTCTTCAGCACGTGCCACCGCCACGGATTTCCACAAGTGCCATCGTCAGTTCCTTTTCAGGACCCAACTGACGCCCCGCCCATCTGGGGTGCTCTTATGGACAGACCCACGACAACTCCTGCTAATGTCGCAAACTCAGTACAAGTAAAGAAGAAATCGAGGATTAAGACGCCTTCGGCGTCAGGTGCCTCATGACTTTTCGATACAACGGCGAGTAAAATTGTTTTTTAGAACTCAATTGGGGGGGGGGGGAGAATGTAAATGTCAAATTTTTTTGGAGTTAATATAAATGCTTTTACTGTAAAATCAGTAGTATTTATTTATAATTCATACTTTATGTACATCATTTAATATATATCAGGTTGGTATTCAGTAGATATAAATGGGGGGGGGGGTAACTTTTGTTTGAATGTGACATATGATATGCAGGTACTTTTCAGACAAAATATGGATCTAGCTTTTGCGGCAGATACATTTTATTTTTATGTAACTTTGTTAACTCCAACTACTTGGATTTATAAATTTGTTGTAATAAAGTTTTTATATGCTCATAAAAAGCTCTCCTTTTTTGTATTTTATTTACTTGCTTCAAAAAAAACTTAATAACTTCACATTTCAACAAGAATAATAAATAATTTCACATTTCAACACAATATTAATGGTGTGTACTAGTTAAAACAAACACACATACATGGTACTCAGATACTCAGCAAATTTGAGTTAATTTTGAATACACTTTTTTCAGACAAAATACAAATCTAGCTATTTATTGCTACATATACAGTATGATACATTTTAATATGAATTTGATGTCACTTAATTAGATTTGTAAGATAAAATGGTTTTACAACTCATAAAAGCCCTGTTTTTGTATTTTACTTCCTTATTTGAAGAAATGCTGTTACGTTTTTTGATGGATTTAATAATTTTTAAATAGTTTCATTGCATAAAGAAAGACATCGATTTTCTACTTAGTGTGGTAACCTAACTTATGGATAATTAAAATTTGTACATATACTACATGTCATTACAAGTTAAGGTAATTTACATTTCAAGAAGGAAAAAATGATTTGAATTTCATGAAGATGTAAATCAATAAATGGTGTGTACTAGCATATAGCATGCATACTGAAGTGTAACTATTGTGGTGATTGTCATTACTAAATTAAAAAGCTTTATATTTAGTCAGAAAGTTAAAATGATTAATAAATTTCTACTAAGTTATTTTCCTATCTAAAGTCCAACAGAAAATTATGCACAAATGTGTTTGAATTTTAAATGACGAATTTTCAGATTTTTTTAAACAGGCATGTTTCTTCGCCTTTTTTATGAATTCTAGATTGACAGTATAAAATGTTCAAGTTAAATAGGTAGGTATCAAGAGTTTTTGAAATATAGTATTATACCCGTTCCCACTGCCGATGTTAAGTTGACTTAACTCTTAAGTTGCATCTCCATATAGCGTTCGCACTGCTAAGTCCCATACTCTCGGACAAGGGGAATGAATCTAAGAAAATAACGGTCGTCGCTTCTTCGAGATTACGATTGTTTATTTACGTTGCTTCTTTTGACTTCTTAATTTTTGCGTTGTTTCTCCAGCGTTTTGATTACTATATTGTATTTTTTTTAAACGTAACTTTTGTTTTATTTACCTAAAATGGAAATAGAAGCGCTGATTACAAACATAAATGCTCAGAAACGAAATTTCTCGAGAATTTCTGCTTTGTTAATTAAGCAAAAACTAAAAATTAAGCAAATATTCAAACTTTTCATCTATAAAAGTTTTAATGCTGTTATTTTATGTACGAAAAGTTAATAAAATATTATACATTTAAGAAATAGATGCTACTATAGTTTTAAAAGCAGCTTTCACAACAATATAAACAAAATGACGTATGAAAAAAAGTTGAAATCACTGCTCTTATACAAGCACATGTAGACATTTTATTTTGAGAGCCATGTGTCAAGTTTAATAATATTTACGGGTGTACTTATTAAGTTTTATCAATTTCTTATTTTTGTTTAAGAAAAACAAAATTGATAATATTAACACAATTTGAAAATTCAAGTGATAGATTGCTATTTACATGGAATAACTCTATAAATTATTCAAATAGCCTTGACCTAACAGCACAAATAAAATTGAAATTTGACAATATTTATTTAAAATGTTTATCACATTTTATAATTGTATATGCTTTTATTTTATTGCTACTCTACATTAAATAAAATATATTTCTAATATTTTGTTTATTCTCTTTGTGAATTTTTTTTTATAATTTTAGTAAAAGTATGTCTAATGCCTAAAGCCTTTAAAGATGTTCCTTTTGGATGTATTCAGCAAATGGAAACTAATCAAATTGGTGTTTTAAACTTTCTAACATTAAAAATATTGCAGATGATTCAAAAAATGTTTTATAATTACATGTTGCTAATCTACAGAAAGAAAAAAGCATTCTATTTTGGAATATTTCTCAAATATTTGAAAATCGACAGATTTAATTTATACATAGAATGTGATCTTAATATTTCATTAATTATTGCCTGAATGAAATTTATTTTCTATTTTGACGTTGTAGATAATACTAATAATAGACCTTATCCTTCATTATGTATTTTTGAAATTTCATCACCAAATTTTGCTATAGTTTAATAGGACTGCTAAAGTCCTAAGATCAGGAAAGCATCCTTGTGAGCTGAGCGACTTTTCATTTTGTCTGGAGCTTTATCAGGCTTGTGGAACTTGATGTTTTCTGAACCAAATTTATTTATTACCTCTGCTTCCATTTTTAGCTATAAAAAATCTGCTAATTTTTTTTTACATATCAGCTTATTTCTTCGCGATGCAAAACAAAATACATTTTAGTTTTACAAAATGTAAACAAAACCTATTTGTAAAACATTTGCAACAATGATAAAGAAAACAGAACTTACTCCAAAAAATTATGTTTGACAATTAGATGAGAAAGTATAAAAATGCCATAGGTAGTTGGGTGAAGTCATTGTAGGCAATACCACTCATGTCCTTAAGTACTTAGCTTCGGCTGTTGGAACAATTGCAGTTGTCATAGAAAATAGAAACTTTTTAAAGATGATGGCAGATAGTATGCACATTTTTTATCATTCCGTAAAAAATGCATAGCTTAAATGTTAGGTACTCTTCCGTTAGCTGGGTACCAGATAAAAAACGCCGAAATGCAGCGATAACCCATTCAAACTAACAACTTTTAAAGAGTTTATCTTTTAACATGTATAGCAACCCTAAAACAAACCGTTTTTTAAAAAATAAGTTTCTTTAGAAAAACTAGTCACTTTTTAAAACGCTAAGATGGACTACACAATTTGGCGATTGCCTAAAGACGAAGAGGCAAGCATTCAATTTTTCCAAAAAAAATGGAATTCTTCATAAAGAAAAACGATGTTCAAAGGATCATCCGATGAGGTTATACACAAATGATTCATCACCAAAATTGCTATGCAGTTTACGATCATGCCGAGAAAAGAAAGAAATGCGTATACAAACCTGGTTTGATGGATCATGAAATTTACAATTTCATGCCTGCTATATAAATTAATGTTTTTTTATTGCATATAAAAATAAAAGTCCACCAGAGTGAACATTTAGGCTTGTCGATGACTATGTCAACTTTAAAGCTCGGTGGTTTTGGTCTGGTACCCAGCTAACGGAAGAGTACCAAATGTTATTGCATCAATTGGTGTTTCAATGTATAACATATACACTGCAGTGCGTATTTGCAAACACTGTGTTAGACTGCCTTTCACCAATGCTACCAACTAACCTAAAGACAAATTAAACTTTTATGGCTAAGTGACAGTTAAATAAAATGACCACTGTAAGGAAAAGAGTACTGAATGGACAATAGTCTCAATATCAATAGAAGATTCGGGGGCGATAACCAGATTGGAAAGTTATGCATTTTAATGTTATCGAAAGCACATTTCCATCAAAATATCCAAACCGTAGTGATTTATTTCTTTGTATCAAATCACCCATATGACAAATTAATTAACAATTTATTCTCCATTTCACATAAATGTCCTCTAATATATAAAAGGAAAAACATAACTATATCTTGAACCATGAGATGGATTTTGATAATTTGACCCTGCAGCAAAATACACAATAAGGAGGACTGAAAACCTCTTCCGATCTCATACCAGGGTTGAAGACCCAGACCACACGACCAGCCCGAAAGCTTATGGTAGCTAATTGTGTGGCCGGGACTCATACCAGGGTTGTGGAATCTCAGTCGGTAACAGTTTGGGTGAAGTTATTAACAAAATACTAACTTGGGCTCAAAAAAACATTTAAAAATTCTAATTGTTTAATAGTTTTTAGGCAATAAATTATAAAACATCAAATGTTTTACAAATTAAAAACAGTATGAAAAGTGATGTTAGCGGAGTAAATTTGCATTCAGTGAACACTTTTTTTTTATATAAATGCAAAAAATATTTTAGAAATTATGCACGATATCACACATGAATGAAAGTACTTTTAATCAGAAACAAATTAACATCATTGTTTAGCAGTTATGTATGAATTGTTCTTAAAATATTATAACATATAAATATAAAATATACTATAATTAATAACATAATAACAATTCATTCACAATATTATAAAAACAGATTTACACAACCTGAACATAACCCGTTATATTTTGTTTTATTATGCCATGACAAATAATCAAAATATACATGCAATATATCAAGATACAAATTTTTTACATACAATTACTTACTTGACACACTCTTAAAAATATGCTATTTCACTTCAACTATATCATAATCTAAATCATGCACATGCAAAACATCACTTAATAAACTCAAGAACTGTGTTCTCGTCGCCCGTGATATTTCGAACCGTGTTCGCTGAAACGCTTGTGAGTACCTACTATCCCCGTGTCTCTGGTGATCAATCCCCTCACAATCAAATCATGCACATGCAAAACATTACTTAATAAACTCAAGAACTGTGTTCTCGTCGCCCGTGATATTTCGAGCCGTGTTCGCTGAAAAGCTTGTGAGTACCTACTATCCCCGTGTCTCTGGTGATCAATCCCCTCCCCCTGCTGTTCCTGGGTTTCCCTTTGTTTTGTTTTTATTTTTGTGTTTTGCTGTTTTTTATCGTTGTGTTAACTGTCTCGTCACCACCTGAAAACGCTATGGTCTTGTTCCTGTTATACAAACCTGCCAAACAATGTGAATAAGCGACTTATATATGGAAATGTAAAATGTTTACACTTTGAAGTGATACCTTTGTACATATATTCTCAATACAAAATTGTGTCTCTGTCTGTATATACATCTACAAAGTCATAATCACTCATATCTGTCTGTAATATAACAACAAAATTATAATCACCCCATTTATATACATTTCTGTTAATTTATACTTTAATTCTGTAAATATTTATAATCTCATACTTCCAAATATACTTCCAATATATACTTCCAAATTATACATCTGTAAATATTGTACACATCTATAAATATTGTAAATTATGGATTGTACAGATAGTCCACAAACACAAAGGTTTTACTTTTGTATCATTAACAGATAATTTATATTTCTGTTACTTAAATATCCTTCAATGTCTATATTATTTTTGTCCAGCATTATTGTCCTGGCTGGCATTATGTAACCCTGTTTTTGCTCTTTTATGCGCCCTGCTCTCTCTTTCGTCCCCTCCTTTTGTATATTCCCCTCTGTTCTTTGCCCTGGTCTCTCTTTGTCCCCCCTTTTGTAACTTCCCCTGGTTGTTTTAATTCCATTTATTCATTTTTTTTTTTTTTTTTTATTATTTTTTTTTAAAGTAAATTTAAAGTTTTTTAAATATCCCTCCAGGGTCTCTTTGGTAAACCTGTGCAGCCTTATTGCTTTGTACTTTAAAATTTTCACAGTTACTTTTTGCTTAAACCTGTTGTTTTTCTTATGTGTTCTTTTATGCTTTTGTGTTTTTTGTATCTTTGCTTGTCTTGTTGTAACTTATTGTGTTGTGATTCAATTTTAATATGTGTTGTAATTACTTGAATCAAAAATAAAGTTCCCGGCCACACACTTAGCTACAGTAAACCTTCGGGTCTGTCGTGTGGTCTGGGTTTCCAACATCCAACATGCAAAACATCAGGATACTAAAATTACTACATGAAGCTACTCACATGCCACACTGTACATAAAATCACACATTTTTCAAATCTGCGAGATGAGAAAAATATCCTTATAAGTTTTTAGGAAAAACAAAACAAAACAAACACTAGCAAGATTGCTGACATTTTATATAAGCAGCATAATTCTCTAATAATTATTATCTTTATATGACTGTAGTGGAAGACACTGTAACTATACTTTATAAATCCCATTATACAATCGAAACATTAAACTGAAATTAAAAGATACACAGAATGGGTACATAGAATAATACTCAATTCATGAAATAAATGCAAGGTTGCACATTGAAATCAACAAACAAAATACACTCTTGTTAGAAAACATGCAGTTCTGTTAATTATTTCCACGAAACATGCAAATTGTTAGAATTCATACAATCTATTAAAAACATGCTATTTCAATTCTAGAGCTCTAACTTAGACTAAGTCATAAACATGTAAAATATCAAGATGGTAAAATTATTATATAAAACTACTTACGTAAAATCGAACATTCTTCAATTCTGTGAGATGAAAAAAATATCCTTAAAGATTTTCAGCCAAAAAACCACTAGACAGATTGTTGACATTTTATAAGCAGCATAACTCTCTAGT
Source organism: Amaurobius ferox (assembly GCA_951213105.1). Taxonomy (NCBI): domain Eukaryota; kingdom Metazoa; phylum Arthropoda; class Arachnida; order Araneae; family Amaurobiidae; genus Amaurobius; species Amaurobius ferox. The sequence goes on from OX578133.1 coordinate 14,721,669, forward strand.
GATTATTTAGCTTTATATGACTGTAGTGGAAGACACCGTAACTATACTTTATAAATCCCGTTGTACAATCCAAACATTAAACTGAAATTAAAAAATACACAGAATGGGTACATAGAATAATACTCAATTCTTGAAATAAATGCAGGGTTGCACATTAAAATCAACAAACAAAATACACTCTCGTTAGAAAACATAATATGTATTACGTATTGCAAACATAAATTTACAATACATAACGAATTAGGCAGTCAAGTTTGTACATTGACTAATATGTTTTAATCTCTTTATTAAAAGTACCAATTTATCGAGATCTTCATTGCACAATACGATACAGAAAACAAATGCACATTTTGATTTAATCTTAGAGCTTGGAAACATCTTTGGGCAAATTTTAATTTCAGTACGAAACTACATGAGATAATTTACCATAGATAGTGACTGAATTTAAAAATTATAAACAATAATATTTAAAACTTACCGAAAAGTTTGTGTCAAATTAAATTTTTTTTTGTATCTCATCAGTGGTCCTTTTGATGCCAGTAAATATTTCCATTACCTTAATTTCTCTTTTGAATTTTCATCTTTTCGACGCTAGCACTTTCATCCATGTTGGACGCCATGACAGTTAAGTCGCATAATGCAACTAAGTAGTTTTCCGGAAGGAGCTTAAACTAAGTGGCTTTGGAAGAAGTTAAGTCCCAAACGTTGCCAGATTTGAGTCACATTCGGAAGATAAGTCGACTTAACTTTCAGTGCGAACGGGGTATTAAGCAAGGCTGTCTGGAAGAAATCTGGCTTGTTAAAGTTTGGCCTTTGTATTAGTTGCTGTTGTTGATACCCAGACCGTCCGATCTACCAGAAAGGTGTAAGGTAGCTGTTTGGACGGCCGGGAAGAGCCACCCAATTTGGACCGGAACCCAGTGGGGGAGCATCCACAGTGACCGTACCCTCCTTCCCCTACCACCAACCTCTCGGAAGGGCTTACGGACCCACATATTTAACGTGATCGTACTCCGCATGAACACGGCGGCAGTTGTGGCAGCGTGCAAACTACCGCGCCCGAAATTTGCCAACAGCACGCGGTGTTCCCAGGTGGTCACCCACCCAAGAACTAACCGCGCCCGATGCTACCTGACTTCGGTGATCTAACGAGAACCGGTGTTTTCAGCACGGTACGGCCGTTGGCCCGGCCTTGGTATTAGTGTAAAAGTAATAATGTTGCAAAAGTTACTGTCACAAAATAGAAAAGTTAAATTAAGAAATTTTTATTCATAACTATTTCACTGCGTTTTATGTTGCTTATATTTTAAAACTAAATGCTAAACCTTGAGAAATATATATATATATATATATATATATATATGTATATATATATATATATGTATATATACATATATATATATATATATATATATATATATACATATATATATGTATATATGTATATATATGTTAGTTAATAAAATATATATTTTAAAGTCATAGGTGTAAGTGTCAGCAGTTTCTCCCATTATAGTGAATAATATGTAATTACTTTTTTCCTAATTCATAGTTATAAAATATCATTTGAATTTCTAAGGTTTATAAGTTTTGATATATTTTAAATATTATATAAATATTAATATAGTTGTTTATTATATTAATATAACTTTAACATAAATGTTTACAGAAGAGAGTGAAAAAATATTTGTTCTCAATGTAGATCATTTTTCATTTTAGAATCAGTTTGAAGTTTATTCTAATTTACTTGTTAGTTTAGAGATATATGTTTTCATATTAGTCTTATTTATTACTGTAGAAATTCATCTGTGTCAGATCCCGTACGTGTTACAAGGTTCAAGGTCGGAGAGATCAGTGAAGTACCCAGGAGAGGAAATTTCCTCCCTTTAAACTTCAGACTAAAAGGAAAGATAGCATAAGAGTGACAGTGCAGAAAAATAGATAGACTAAAAGTGTGCTCGGGGGGGGGGGGGGACCGCAGTCCCGCCCTTCCCTCAAGTCTTCAGAAAAGGAGTGAGCTGGGCCCAAGTGGGTTCCCAGCAGAGAGAAAGAAGGAGAAGAGGAAAGAGGGGCGCCCCGAGGGGCGCAGGGACCTTGAACATGAACGAAGCCTAGTAGAGAAAAGGTGGAAGAACATGCCAACACTACACGAGTTCCCAAAAGCTAGGGAGGGTTACAGAAATGGTTAAAAGTCTGACCGGAAAAGAGAGCAGATAAAACTATGCTAGACGGCTCCGCTTTTAAGGGCGGAGGTAAATATCACGCACGGGACGCCCCGGCAATGACAACCGGCAATGACAACCGGCAATGACGCCCGGCAATCGTATTGCAAGGGTGGTAACGTGGGATACTGTCGAGCGTAAGGTTATTTACGCTTCTCAGACCTCTGTGAAATTTGATAGATAATTTCTTGACATGATCCAAAAAGGGCCTAATTTGGAGGTCCTTATGCAGAACTTCTAACTTGACGTAGGTCGGAAGATTAGCAATAGAACGAAGTATATTATTTTGAAATACTTGAAGCTTCCTGAGGTCAACCTCCGCTGCGGTGCCCCAGATAGGGGTTCCGTACGTCATAATTGGACGTATATACGACTTGTACAGCAGTAACTTATTTTTATCAGACAGGCGGCTATTCCTAGCCAAAAGGGGACGAAGAAGGGCAAGGGAAATCCTCACTTTTCTGCAGATATCAGCAATGTGAGGTTTCCAGGATAATTTGGAATCCAAGTACACTCCAAGGTACTTGTATCTAGATTGCCAGGGAATTGGCTCGTTGTTAAGTATTAAGTTAGTGGAAGGGGTATACCGGGGCGGGGGGAAGGTGACGGCGGCACACTTGCTCACGTTGACCTTGATCCTCCACTTGATTAACCATTGCGTCAGCTCGTTCAGATAGCCTTGCAGAGTGTCGTGCACGACTTGTGTCTGTTTGTGATGTGTGATCAGGGCCGTGTCATCGGCGTATAGGCCAAGGGAGACACTGGGGGAACGTGGAATATCCTTAATGTAAAGGTTGAACAGGACAAGGGAACCTTTCGGGACCCCGCTGAGAATATTCCTGGGAAAGGAGAGAAGGTTAGAGACTCGCACCACGAAGCTACGCTCCGTTAGGTACGAGTGGAGAATTTTAATCAGATTAGAAGGTAAGGAGCGTTTGATAAGCTTGAATAACAGTCCGTTAATCCATACCGTATCAAACGCCTTCTGAAGGTCGAGAAAGACAATAGAAGTGCTTTCTTGTCTGCTGCGAGCCTCATGAACGAGTTCAACAACCCGAAGCAGCTGGTGCTGTGTGGAATGCTTCTTCCTGAACCCATATTGTTCAGGAATCAGAATGTTCTTCAGGTTGCAGTGCTCGTCCAGATGCCGCGTAATCACAGACTCGAAAAACTTAGAAAGACAGAAAAGGAGAGAGATAGGTCTATAGTTGACAGGAAGAGAAAGGTCAAGACCGGGCTTGGGGAGGGGGGCGAAAATTACCACCTTCCAAGCCCGCGGAAAGTAGTTAAGTTTGAGAAGGAGATTAAAGAGCTTGACAAGATGAATGTAAAGAAGAGAAGGAAGATTTTTAAGCATATTAGGAGAGATGAGATCCTTCCCAGGAGACTTATTCTTCTTCAGTTTTTGAATACGGGTCATCAATTATCCTGACATCAGTCTGTGTGCTAGGAGTCGGTGTTGTGATGAACTGTTCAACCTTGGAGTCCACAATCGCAACCGTCCTAGGATCGATTACGTCGTGGTGTGGTTCAAACTGACTTCTAAGACTGTCTGCAAGCAGTTCAGCCTTCTGTGTGTGAGAAATGGACCTCGAGCTGGGACCTACAAGGGTCGGAATGTGTGTTTTCTGCCTACGGAAACGTGAGGTTGCCCTCCAAATGGTGCTGTCTTCAGTAGTTAGGGACTCAACATAAGTGTTCCATCGTGCACTGGAAAAGGCCTTGATGCGAGATCTTACCTGAGCTCTGATGAAGTTCAGCTCCCTCTTGAGGCTGGGGTCTCTGCTGGCCTGCCACTCCTTCCGAAGTCGATTCCTGTCCTCGATCATCTCCCTAATGTCCATGGGAAGCTTGTAGTAGTCCACCTTAGTTTCTTTGGGCCGGGAGGATGAGGAGTAAGCTATTCGAAGCATATTCTCGAATTTACTCACCTCCTCATCCACCTGGTCCGCGGAACTTTCAACGGGGGGGGGGAGGGAGCTCCTTGGCAAGGATGCCTTTGAACTTGCCCCAATTCGTACTCAACTTGGAAGTTTTCCTGAGACAGTAGCTGTACATTTCCAGAGTGTAGATGATCGGGAGATGATCGGACGGCAGCTCGTTGAAAGCCTCCATGCAATAGGTGTATGGGACGTTGCTGGTGATCGCAAAGTCAATGACGTTGTTAAGATGAGTAGGTTCGCCCGGAGACACAATTTCCATGTTACGTTCATCGGCCCAGCGTTTAAGCTTCGGGCCGCGACCGTCAGAGCGAAGACAGCCCCAGGCGGGGTGCTTGGCGTTGAAATCACCAGCAACAATTGCATGAGGTGAGATCTTGAACAGTGATTGCAGGTCGGCCAGGACAGGACCAGCTTGAGACTGAGGAGGAAAGTACGCAGACGCAATGGTCAAGACAGGATTGTTGGGCAGAGAGATCTGCACAACCGTAGCTTCAGTGGCGAGGAGGGGGGGAGGGCACCCGCGAGTGCGAGATGCCGCAACGAATGTAGATAGCAGTGCCGCCGCTAGGACGATTGCTAACTAGAGACCTGTCATCATTGTAGAGATCATAGTTAGCAATCTTGCAAGAAGAATTCCCTGGTCTGAAGTGGGTCTCTTGGACCAAGAAGAGGTCTAAGTTATGTGCCGTACAGAAGTCCCTAGCTTCACTGATTTTACCTTTAAGTCCATTGGCATTCCAGATGCCAATGGTGAGAACCTTCAAGCTTCTCGCGCGAAAACCCATGGCCGAGGGGGGGGGGTTAACCTGTGCTTACGAGAGCATGAATGCTCTCGTAAAATATATGAACTCTGTCCATTTCGGTTTGAGCAGACCGCATGGCAGGAAGGGCATTCTTAAATGCCCTGTTAGTGACATCTATTCCGTATCTGTCTTCGAAACGGAATAGATAATTCAGAAAATCATCTTCAGCATAATTAGTGGATGCTCCTTGGGGTGCTGATAATTTAGAGGTGACACTAGTAGTCTTTTTGGGCGCCTCCCTACGTCCTTCCGTAGCATTCGCATATGTGCGTTGCGGGTTGGCAAGCTTCCTAACGAAGGTGGAGTTCGAGGGGGGAACTTGTATTTCGGAAATTTGAGACAATTGCGGTAAGAGGCATGGTGCGCTCCTCCACAATTGACACATTTACAGGGGGCATCAAAAACTTTACTACATTCTTTGGTAAGATGCGGCTGGGCGCATTTTACACAATTAGGGGGGAGATGACAGCCATTACTCGTATGGAAGAATGATTGACATCTAAAACATTGTATAACTTTCTTCTGTCCTCTATATTTTTCTATTTTAACAATGGTATGAAATAAGTTAGTAATGCTATAGATTTTTTCATTATCCGGGGTTTTTGGCACCTGCACGTAATACAATGGCATCATAACGCAATTGGACTTGGGACCACGGGCCAACTGGGTGACACTAATGGGTTTGTGGCCCAAGCACTCCAACCCGCGAGAGACCTCCATTGCATCAGTGCAGATGGGCAGACCTCTGACTACAACTTTGATGGGCTTTTGCTCATCAAGAATATAAGACTTGAACTCCACCTTATTTTCAAGCAAAAAACTTTGAATTTTTATATAATCATCTTTAGTGCTGACGTGGACTTTCAAAAAGTCCCCTGAACCAGATAATTTACTGGTGAGATTACTGACCTTGCTTTTCAGGTCCTGAATAAGCTGTGACCAATTTGAAGTCACGCAGATGAAGAAGAAGGGGGGGGGGGGCTGCGCTCCGGTTTGGGAGCGTCGGCATTCAGGCAATTAACATTATCGGCATCAGGTGCCGGAACATCAGAATCAGTATTAAATTCTGGGGGAGGGGGTTACTAATCAGAAGAGAAGATTTAATGCTGGCAGTATGCCTTTTAGGATGTTGCTGGAACCCCTCGTCGTCAACACCCCTGGGGTGTTTCCTAGAGCTACCCGCTATGGGCGTAGCGTTACCGTTATCCTGAACATAAATAACCACTGGTCTATTAGAGTCATTGGAAGTAGAAATCTGGGCAGGAGGCGCAAGAGACATAGAATAACTGCCGGAGGGAAGCCTCCGACAGGACTTGCCATACTTCGGTATGTTGAATCTTGTGCTGATGGCATTCATTAGCTCTTCCATCCTTGAGAGACTGTCAGTAATTTCGTTGTTTCCAACTTGATTGTCGTTCAATCTCAGTTTAAAGTTCAAGTCCTTAATTGACTGAATGAGGAATTCCATAGTCTTGGCAGGGTCATCAGGTATGGCAGAGAAAGCGTCCGTAGGTGCAGTTTCCATAGACTCGGAAGCACCACGTGTATCAGCTAGGTCACCACGTGTAGCAAGGTCTCCACTTGTAGCAAGATCACCACGTGCAACAGGGTCCGGCGACGGCAGCGAGCGCCGGCACTGAGGGGGCAGGCAGGCGGTCAAACAGGTTCATCCTCGCCTCGGAGAGAGCAGCAGTGCAGGAGCGGAGAAAAAGCGGTCCCCACAGTACGAGGTCTCGGAGGGGAATCCCCGTACGTGTTACGCACGGGAGATACTTTTCCTCCGTTGCTGGGGTTGAGTTGCCAATGTCCGGGCTTCTTATTCTAAGTGGCCTTGCATTCCCTTATGGGCACCCATGGCAAGGACACTCGTAGAATTAACTCCATCGGTGACAATTTCAAGGATGAGGCGTTTCATATCGACTTGCTTGTAATCTACATTTGTAACCTTAAACGTACACAGTAGGGCACGTTTTATATTGCATTCCCTTATGGGCGCCCATGGCAAGGGCATCCATGGAACTAATTCCATCGGCGACAAACTCAAGGATGAGGCGTTCCACATCAATTAAATTGAGACTTGCATGTCTGACCTTGAACGTCTATGGGACGGCAAGTGTCATCCTTTCCTTCCACTATGGGCGCCTATGTAACATTTTCCAATAGGGCAAAATCAAGGATGAGGAGTTCAATATCTACTAGCTTGAAGAATACATTTGCAACATTAAACGTCCACAGTAGGGGAAGTTTACCCTTGCATTCCCTTATGGGCGCCCATGGCAAGAACACTCGTAGAATTAATTCCATCGGTGACAATTTCAAGGATGAGGCGTTTCATATCGACTTGCTTGTAATCTACATTCGTAACCTTAAACGTGCACGTTAGGGCAAGTTTCACATTGCGTTCCCTTATGGGCGCCCATAGCAAGGACACCCATAGAACTAATTCTATTGGCGACAAACTCAAGGATGAGGCGTTCCACATCGACTAAATTGAGACTTGCATGTCTAACCTTGAACGTCTATGGGACGGCAAGTGTCATCTTTTCCTTTCACTATGGGTACCCATGTAACATTTTCCAGGAGGGAACTCAAGGACGACGCATTCAATATCGACTAGCTGGTAACCTACATTTGTAACCTTGAATAACTTGTTGGGATTAAGTGCTCTATGGGATCCCTTCTTATACTATTACCCTCAGGGCGGAACCTAACGGAGCCGAAGTTTCGATTTCCTCAGGAGCGGTAAACAGTCTTTCCAGACCCTACAAATGTCTCTGTGACATATTGAAACATTACACACTTGCCATGGGCGCCCATAGGGGATGTTGAAAGTCACGAATATCAAACTAATCAATACTGTACGTCTCGTCCTTGAGATTGTCCCCGCTGGAAAAAGTTCTATTGACGTCCTTACCATGGGCGTCCATAGTTGTAATTGCAGGAGGGGGGTCCACCTTGTTCAAAAGGAGTGGGATTCAAGGGAGTTCATAAAACTTTTCCTGGAATGTCCAAATTCAAGGATGAGAGGCAAATATATCTAGTATCTTGATACCTACATTTGAGACCTTGAACGTCCACGGGAGGACAAGTGCCCCTCGCGCTCCCCTATGGGCGCCCATGGCAAGAGCGCCTATAGAACTTTTTCAGGGGTAAACTGAAGGGTGAGACGTACAATATCGACTAGCTTGATACCTACCTTTGAACATCCAGGGGATGGTAAGTTCCCCCTCACGCTCTCCTATGGGCGCCCATAGGGAACAATAACATTTATCAATATTTATACAATAATATTAACAATACTCGAATATAGATATCAAAACTGTATGTCAATATAATCAATACTGTACTTCACATCCTAATGTTTATCCGCTGGTAAAAGTTCTTGCTGGTAAAAGTTCCTCACCATGGACGCCCGTAGGGGAGAGCAAGGGGTCACTTGCCCTACTATGAACTTTCAAGGTCACAAATGTAGGTACCAAATTAGTAGACATTGTACTACTTATCTTTCAGTATACCCTCCTTGAAAAATTTCTATTGACGTCTTTGCCATGGGCGCCCATACGAGATGCTGATAATAAGGTGTTGCCCACAGGGTGTCAAGCTAGTCGATATTGTCGCCCTTGAATGTGCCCCCGCTGGAATAAGTTCTAAAAACGCTCTTGTCATGGGCGCCCATAGGGGTCTTGAGGTGGAAATTGCTATCCCGTCGACGTTCAAGTTCACAGATATAGATATCAAGCTAGTCGATGTATGTCTCACCCTTCAGTTTTCCGCCAGTAAAGGTTATATGGGTGCTCTTGCTATGGGCGCCCATAGCAAAGGAGGCCATAGAACTTATAAAAACGGGGCGAACTCAAGGACGAAATGTAGAATATCGATTATCTTGATGCCTACGTTTGTGGCTTTCAAAATTTGTATGGGCTCCCATGGCAAGGACGTCCACAGAGTTTCTTCCAAGAGCATAACAAGGATGAGACGCACGATATATACTAGCTTGACACCTACATTTGGGACCTTGATGTTCACGGGAAGGCAAGTGCTCCCTTATGCTCCCCTATGGGCGCCCATGATAAGGACGTCAATAGAACTTTTTCCAGCGGGGACAATCTCACGGACGAGACGTACAGTAAGTATTCATTAGTTTCATATTCGTGACGTTCAACATCCCTATGGGCGCCCATGGCAAGTGTTGTTGTTGAGACCCCGACTGTCCGATCTACCAGAAAGATGTAAGGTATCTGTTTGGACGACCGGACAGTGCCATCCAATTTAAACGGGAACCCAGTGGAGGAGGCATCCACAGGGACCGTACCCTCCTTCCCCTATCACCAACCTCTCTGAAGGATTTACAGACTCACATGTTTAACGTGATCGTACTCCACGTGAACACGGCGGCAGTTTTAGCAGTGGCAGGAATCGAAACCAGGCCTACTGAGTGCAATCAATTCCCGCGCGCTAACCACTGGGCTGTCGTGCCCCACTCCATGGCAAGTGTGCAGTGTTTCAGCTTTTTATGTCACAGAGACTTTTGGAGGGTCTGCAAAGACTGTCTACTACCCCTGAGGAAATCGAAACTTTGGCTCCGTTAGGTTCTGTCCTGAGGGCAATAATATAAGCTGGGATCTCATGTGCTGGGAGCCCATAGAGTGCTGCACTTAAGCTGAACTGGATATTCAAGGTTACAAATGTAGGTTACATGCTAGCGATATTGAACGCTTCATCCTTGAGTTCCCTCCTGGAAAATGTTACATGGACGCCCATAGTGGAGGGAAAGGATGACACTTGCCTTCCCATAGATGTTCAAGGTTAGACATGTAAGTCTCAATTTAGTCGAAATTGAACGCCTCATCCTTGAGTTTATCGCCGATGAAATTGTTCTACGGGTGTCCTTGCTATGAGCGCTCATAAGAGAACGCTTGATGGAACTTATCTTACCGTGTACATTTAAAGATATAAATGTAGATTACAAGCAAGTCAATATGGAACGCCTCATCCTTGAGTTTGTCACCCCTGGAATTAGTTCTATGCGCGTTCTTGCCATGAGCTCCCTTAGCAATTCCCGCGCGCTAACCACTGGGCTGTAGCGCCAAGTCCCATAGCAAGTGTGCAATGTTTTAGCCTCTTATATCACAGAGACTTTTGGAGGGTGTGGAAAGATTGTTTACTACCCCCGAGGAAATCGAAACTTCGGCTCCGTTAAGTTCTGTCCTGAGGGCAATAGCATTAAGCAGGGAGCTCATGCAATGGGAGCCCGTAGAGGACTGCCATGGGCGCCCATAGGGAGTGTAAGGGGTCGTTTACCCTCCCCTGGGCGGTTAAGGTCACAAATGTGAATATTAAGCATGTCAATTTTTTCCGTCTCATACTTTAGTTTGACCACAAGGTCGACTCCCTCTTACAATTACCACAACATGTTATTGATAGTGCCATATTTTTGACACTCTCTCATCTAATAAAAGCAGAAGTAACTCGTAATACTAGTAGTTTGATAGCCTTGAAAAGATTTTAGATAGAAAATAAATAAATAATATAATAGAAAAAAGTAATAAAAATTATTAATAATAAAACAAAATTTAAATTATATATATATATATATATATCTGTGTGTGTGTTTTCAATATCAAAATCGCGCATAGACTAATTGAACTGTAAATTTCCGCATGCAGGAAACAAAGACCTCTCTTTCATCATTCAACTGCCGCCACAAGGTCAGATGAAATTCGCGCCTGACGTAGTTATCACGTGGTGTATTTTCCCGGGAGTGTGTTGCAATGAATAAGCGATCGTGGCCTTGCCCCATGAGTGCGACGGTGGCGGAGCCGTAGAAAGTAATAATTTAAACCATGAAGTTAGAAGTAAGGAGGAAAATCTTCTATGGGTGCAAGGCGTTAAAATACCATAATGCTTTGAGAATTATATCTACGCGCCGCTAGTGTTGCTTAAGTAGTTCGAGATACTGGTGTTGCCATTTCTGCACAGATAAATGTTATAAAAATGTGAATGAAATGAAAATGTAATGACAATTAATACATCACAAATATTTATCATATATATATCATTTTTCTATATTTAAAACAATTTAGATTTACTAATTTGAAGTTAGATTTACCCGTATAAATGCAAATTCGGATAACAAAGTGTGTATACCTTCATTATTTGTTGAAAATGGAAGATTTTGTATCGTTATAGATAATTAAAGTAATTATATTGCAAAAATTTGACAAGAAAAAAATAATTTTTATTCTGTAATTTAATCTTTAATCTGCAAGCATTCTGTAATTTGGCAACGAAGCATTTTAGCCAATGACATCACATCTTTTGCATTTTGATTGGATACTACACCGATGGCGGGGTTAATTTTTTGATTCGTCTGCTTGTTTACATTTTGTTTGTTTCTGTCATTTCTAGCTTAATGTCTTCTGTTCACATGCGAAATAATAGGCATAATTAATTGATTACGTTTCACATCTCTCTAATTACGTATAGACGATGTCACTGTTTTGTTCCTGGTTGGAAAACAGGCTACAATGTAAATCGAGCAAAACTTAAAGCTGAAGGATAAATAAATTTGAGTTTGTTTCAAACTCTCATACATTTACTGTACTTTATTCTGTTCAATATTTCTCTTTAATAAAAATAATTTTAAGAACACTTTTGTCAGAAAAACCATAAAACTGGTTGTAGTAGTATATTATAAAATTCAACTTTAAGAAATTTGAATCTGTTTCTGCAGGGTACACTGTAACAAATTATAGTTGAAGTATTCTATAAATAGTTAAATTACCAATATATATATGTATATTGACTTCAATTTATGCTTATCTTTGCGAGATGTTGAAAATAGACATGTTAATAGGTAGTAATAATATACAATATGTAATTACAGTTAATAACATTGGCAGCATATAGTTAATACTTGGTATTTGATTAGGCAAAAGCTAATAAGTGTTAGTGGATATTAGTTGAATATTTAAGAATAACACTCAAAGCCTTCCCACCTTCATATTAAAGTACATGATCTTGTCATTAAAAAGCTCCCTTCCTCTAAATAAAAATTACTGTATTTTATGTATATTTTCACTCATAATTCAATTGTGTAGCGTGCAACTTGTAGTTTTGTGAAAATTATAGCTATTTATCATGGGTGTCCATAGGGAACTGCAAGAGGGGGCACTTGCCTCTCTCCCCCCGGGACATTCAAGGTCACAAAGGTGGACATAAATCTAGTGAATGTTGTACGTCTTATCCTTGAGTTTTCCCCACTGACATCAGTGGTCTGCCTCCCCAGCACTCTGTAAAAAGTTCTATGGGCAGCGTCCATACTGTTTAAATTTATACTCTTTCCATGCACAGAAATTTGTTTAAAAGTTTAATTCATATCTTACACAAAAAAGTGGGAAAAGGTGCACATTAAGATATTTTTATTGCTCAAAATAAAGTATATTCTGCATATTTTGATGCAGTCCTTATACTTCTGATGATGTCCTTATACTTTTTTCTCGTGTTCTCAGTGCAGCGATCAACATTGCTAATCACTGCATTGAGAGCATGATTTCATGCTTTGAGAACAAACACCTCCACCACAGCTGGTGGGAGGTTCTGTGACTATGGTTTTCCCTCTTGTAAAAAATTATATTTTATCAACTTGACATTCTTGTGGATAGTTGATATTTAAAATGCTAGTACTTTTTCATTACAATTAATAGTAAACTGCCAAAATATTGACAACTGTTATGTTACTAAATTTTAATATCTAGTTTGCTCTTAAAAATATATTTATTCTCGGTTCGCATTGTATTTTGAACTAATAGGTATGAATAATTTCAAATTTATTTTGTATTTATATGTACCAAATTAAGATTTTAGCAGTAAGTTACATTTCAGTTCATTTGTGTTCAGTGTTTAAATGTATAACCTGCATTTTGTTATATGTATTTTTCAACAGCCAAAATAATACAGCAGTATCCTTTGCCTAGCTGACAAATTTTGTTTAAGGAATAATTAGATATTTTATTACATATTCAGAAGTTGTGGGCGCGGTAGCCCATTGGTTAGCGCACTGGAGTTGCACTCGGTAGGCCCGGGTTCGATTCCAGCCACTGCCAAAACTGCCGCCGTGTTCATGCGGAGTACGATCACGTTAAACATGTGGGTCCGAAAGTCCTTCCGTGAGGTTGGTGGTAGGGGAAGGAGGGTACGGTCCCTGTGGATGCCTCCCCCACTGGGTTCCGGTCTAAATTGGGTGGCACTTCCCGACCGTCCAAACTGTTACCTTACACCTTTCTGGTAGGTCGGACGGTCTGGGTTTCAACAACAACAACATATTCAGAAGTTGTATACATTTTATTTACATATGCTAAGAAGAATGTTGAAGTCATAATTATGGGCATATATTTTTATACATGAAGAATTTGGTTTTTGCCTCAGTTTCGGTTTTAATTGGTTACATAATTCATTAAAAACGATTCCTAAGGGTTGGTGCAGTAGACAAAAGCATCTCCTTAATTAATATTTCAACTGTTTACACGTAGCTAATATGGAGCCCTGAATGGTTTACTGGTATGCAAAAAATGTACTAAAGAATATCTCATCTTTCTAAATATCATGTCTTATGTTTGAAAGTAATGCATCACACTATATTTAGAATGTTTTGTTATTATTATCAACCCTTTGTAAGAATAATAGGCAGTTCTTTTTTTTTTTTTTTTTTTTTCTTTCACTTTATAATCAGTGCAATAATTTATTCTTAAAATACTTCTCAAAGTGTATTTGTTAAAATCTAATGCACACATTTCACATTACTCATCAAACTGCCATATTGTTTGAATTTTTATAGGTAGGAAAAGTTAAAGGGGAAGTTAAAATGTAAAAAATAGCCAAATTATTATCTTTTCACACTTTAAGTAGTTCATGTATATTTTGTTTAAAATCTGTTTAGGCTAAGTTGTATATGTGTCATGCTGTTCTGTGTGTTTGTCGCTGACCTATGCAACTTCCCCATTAATCATTGTTTAAATAAACCTGGTTCAATTATTCACATTCCTTCTAAAAGTTTTAGTGGAAAATAGTATATTTTTATAATCATTAATTTCTGTTTAGTCTTAAAAATTGGAAAAGTTCATTTATGTCTAACATGTTTTTTAAAATCGTGCATTTGTAATTCATATTAAGTATATTTATTTTTGGATACCATTGTATACTTTTATTTGAATTCTTTGTTTTTGCATATCCATAAGTAAAAAAAGTACCCACTAATTTATCCCCATAAAATTTAAGCACTTTTAAGTTTATATTCCTTAAGGAAAATAAATAAATGTAATTGTAACACTTAAGTGTTACAATTTTAGGAATGTTGCAGTGTTCCATGCTGGCAAGTTATCATTTCCAAATCCATGGCTGGCAGGCAAGTTTCCTGTTTAAAATGTTATTCTACTGTTAATCTAGTTAGGTTAAAAATATTATTTAATATTTTGAAATAAATTATCTTTTCACCTACTGTTAATCTGTTTAAAATGTTAAATAATTTAAGTTGATAATTTGAACAAAGTATTGTTGATATTTTTATATACCCTTTGCATCTATTGTTTGTTGTGCACAATAATTAGTATATATACTAGCCGAATACCCATTGGAAATCAATGGTCTCACAATAAGCAGCCCCTGAATAATGTGAAATTTTGAATAATTCGTGTTTCACATTTATTTAGCTAATCGATTATTTTGGTGTGCAGAAATCTTTAGAGGGTAAAGAAGAAAATACTGGAAAATTTAAATTGTGCACTTCTTCCTTTCGAACTATCTACACGTACACCAAGTTTCTATCTCGTCCCAAAGCAAACTATTTTATCATTTCCAATTTCAAACATTTTTCTGTAGAGCACACCCATAAATGAACATTTTTGAAAAACTTGGTTCGTCTTGGGTTTTTTATCAGATTGGCCCGTATACCAAATATCACACCTTTATCACATTTAAAAGGAAGCGTGTCTCATATATTCAGACAATTGAATATATTGGTGTGCAGCACCCCTTAAAGTAGCAAATATTGGAAATCTGTAATTGCACACTTTCTTCCTTTCAAACTATCTACTCGTACACCAAATCTGAAGTCTCTATTCTATCGTACAGCATGTTTTTCCTATCACTTCACCTTTCGAACGTTTTTCTGTGTAGCACCCCCTTAAATAAACATTTTTGAAAACCCGTATTCATCTCGGTTTTTTTTTATCAAATGTATGCCTGTATACTAAATTTCAAGCTTTTATCACACTATAAAGGAGACATTTTTCAGTAGTTCATCAAATTGAATATTTTAGCGAGTGCCCCCCCCTACAAACAATAGCAAATATTGGAAAACTGAAATTGCATGCTTTCCTCCTTTCTAACTATTTACCTGTACACCAAATTTGAAGTCTATCTCATCGCGAAGTATGCTTTTTCTATTATTTCACCTTTCGAATGTTTTTGTGTGAAGTACCTACCCCCTAAGTATACATTTTTGAAAAACTCCATTCTTCTTGGGTTTTCTATCAGATGATTCGCCCATATACCAAATATCAAGTAGTCTCAATCATGTTTTAAAAGGGGTGTTTCTCCTTTATTCCGAAAATTGAACATTTTGTGGTCAGGCACCCCTAAAGTAGAAAATAATGGAAAACTGAAATTGTACACTTTCTTCCTTCCAAACTATCTACCCATACACCACATTTGAAAAATCTATCTCATCCCAAAGCATGTTTTTTTATCAATTCACATTTCGAATGCTTTTCTCTGGAGCATTCCCTTCAACAAACATTTTTGAAAAACTATATTCGTCTTAGGTGTTTTCATTAAATGGTTAGCCCATATACCAAATTTCAAACCTCTATCAAATTTTAAAGGATCTGTTTCTTATTTATTCAGCAAATCAAACATTTTGGTGTGCGACACCCCCTTTAGTAGAAAATATTGGAAATCTGAAATTGCACATTTTCTTCCTTTCAAATAATTTACCTATACACTAAATTTGAAGTCTGTCTCTCATCGCAAAGCATGCTTTTGTAACATTTCACTTTTCGAACGTTTTGGTGTGAAGCACCCTCTCTACAGAACACATTTGGGAAATACAATTTTTCCAGATGATTTTATCGAATGATTGACTTGTGTACCAAATTACAAGTCTCTATCTATTCGGGAAGTGCCTAAAAGCGTGACAGACTGACAAACACTTGGTAATTAGTATGTAGAGATTGTTTCATTTCAAATAATGCAATTAAATGCAATTATAAATTTTTTAATTATGTTTTGTATTCATCCTTTTCATCGAGTATGCAAAAATAATGCAAATTATGGGTTTAAAAGAAATATATCATAGAAGTAATAGTATGAATAATATGTATATTGTATATATATATTTTTTAAGTAAATATAATATACTAGCTGTCCCATGAGTAAATATAATATACTAGCTGTCCCAGAGCATCTGCTCTCTAGTGTCTGGTAACTTACTACTCAGTCTCTGGAGTGAGTCTTCAACTTTTTCAAACATTATTCCATAGTATTTAGTTCTATTTGTCTCACAATCATTATCAGAATAAAAGTATAGCTCTTGCATTCCTAATGTCCATGGACAAATGTAGACTAATTATTATATGACATCCACAATTCTGCGAACTTAATAACTTCAATGTCTAATTACATTTATGAACTAAAAAAAATCAAAAGATAAGTAACTAATGACTGGCATAATCTTGTAACTGTATATTTTTATTTTGTTGTTTTTATATGGGACAATTCATGTAATATAATTCACATAACTGCTTACATAAAAAAGCAGCATATTGCGAGTTTAAAGTTCAAGTTGTAAAATGGAAAAATAGTATATATATGGCTGGATATCTGATAATTGTCAATTTTGTGTCCCTTGAGTTTTAAATAAATAAGGTAGATATTTTTTTTTAGTATTTGTTTAGAATACAATCTTTTCCACATATTTTTCAACAAAAAATACTTTTCCATAGTATTACATGCACTTTTGACTTCAAATGCAAATAAAATGTGGTGAATTGAAACATTGTACAAATATATTTTGAATAAAAATGCAAATTTGTCATTTCTGTCACTGTATACCCAGGGATGTGTTTTCATCTTCTAATTACACCAGTAAAAACTTACACAATGGAAATTGGGTGACGTTTAAGAAATTATATATTGACTTGTGAAAAAAATATTTTTATAAAATTTTTATATTATTTAGTGAAATTGCTGAAACACATTTGTCTCTGAGAATCTATGACATTACGATATTGCCCAAAAAATCATCCTGTTCATCCATTAGATGGCGACATAGCAACTGACCTAAAATAAAATATTTTAAGTCAGTTGAAGAACACTAGTTTTGTTCCATATATGTTTGAAGTTTTAGGATTTTGCTATTAACAGATAAGATAAAAACACAATTTTATTACTCATTTTGATATATATTAACTGTCATTTCTGACATGTATTTCATTATTTTTAACAGCAATGAAGATTTTAAAATACTATACCTCCTTTTAGTGTATAATTTATTTCCCAATGTTAGTTCAAATTTTGGTGCTCAACAACCCTTACACATTCATTTCTGACATGGTAATGTAATGATGAAATTCTATTAGCCATGTTTAACAGCTGCATTATTTGATTTCTGTCATTGTTATTTCAATCACTGTTAATCTTGGAAATACGAATTGTATGGCGATGCATCTCCCAGTACTTAATATTGCCATAACTTGTGGCTTTATATTTTAACACCTTAAATCTATATAGAAAGAGCAATATTCTGGAGTTCTATATTGAATGACGACCTCAGATACTGAAAATGAAGCCAGATATTGGACCCATTTTTACAACAGTGGAGAATTCTAGTGCTTTATGTTGCGTATGACATGAGATACTGAAAGTGAAGCTGGATATTGAATTCATTTTTATGTATTTACAACACAACAATAGATGTTATAATATATCCTTTTGTGTTGTGGCTATGCAGACAGTGATAGAGCGTTGTATTCTATTATAGTAGATATTCCATGAATAAATCAGTTTTTAAATTACTTATGTGCAGAACACTCAAGGGCCTCACTAGTATTTATAAGCACAGTTGTTTAAAAAAAATATTGAATAAAAAATCATCATTTTGTATGAGCTGAAACTTGTCCAAAAGAACAAAATTTCAAAGTAATTATATGCAACACCCCTTTCTCATTTCATGCCCTGAAACGGTCTCTCTCCACTCCACTCCATGATGATACATCTTTTGGATGTGCCAATTAATGATATAACACATTTAGTTATAGTGATATCTTGATAGAGCAGACCCATATGCAACACCCCTTTCTCATTTCATGCCCTGAAACGGTCTCACTCCACTCTATGATGATATATCATTATTTGGCACCTCCAAAAGATGTAACACATTTAGTTAGTGATATCTTGATAGAGCAGACCATTCTAAAAGAATTCAAATACTCCAACTCTTTAGTAAAACTGATAAAATATGAATTTACTATACATATATATTCTAAATGTGATTAATACTACTGCACTCCAATGCTGAGTATATGTAATTTACATGCAACACTTTTCCAATCAAATAGAGATCTTTTAAAATAAATTGCTCAAATGCTTTAAAAATGAATGTAAAGTAACATGTGCAATTTGATACAAAATTTGCAACATATGAGTTTGAGAAACAAAATCAATCTCCTTTTTCGGGATAAAAACACAGAACAACCACACACACTCTAAAAGTTAAAAAACACATTTAAAATAAAATAATTTTATTTCATACTATTGCACAAATGATGTAACACATTATCTGTACTTTTGTTAAATACATGGAAAAAAATTTCGATTACAAAAACTTCCAATTATCTTTGAATTTCCCTATCCATGTAAAATCAAAATATACATATTTTGTTTAAAAGTGAAAACACAATATGGTTCGACATGCATTAAAGTAAATTGACAAATACTTTTTTTAGCAATCATTTGTACCAGCAAATGCTCTAAATTAACTAAACCGTCAACATCACATTCAGCTATAAACAGAACATCAGCTCGATTGTTATGATTGCTATTTCCTATTTTTACGATATATACATAAGAATGTATTCCATCTATTAAGTA
Organism: Amaurobius ferox; assembly: GCA_951213105.1. Classification (NCBI taxonomy): domain Eukaryota; kingdom Metazoa; phylum Arthropoda; class Arachnida; order Araneae; family Amaurobiidae; genus Amaurobius; species Amaurobius ferox. The sequence goes on from OX578133.1 coordinate 14,740,782, forward strand.
TGGATGGGACAGTTTTTGAATAATAATTAATTTATCTAAAAGAATTAAATACTAGATTGAAGAAAATAAACATACCTCTAAAAACTTGTGTTGATCTAAATTTAAATCATTGACATCCCAATATTGCGCCAAAGTCCGAAATAATTTTTCATTTTCCTGCTTTTGCCACATCCAATGACGTCATGTTCAGACGCACTGCGCATGACACTTCTCCCAAATGAATGAGTTATTTTAAAATTAAAAAAAAAATATTTCCCAACTATTTTTCCCGTGAATTAGTGCATAGAAATTTTCTTCATTGTTTGAACTATAATGTACATTGAACCTCTAATTCATTTTTTCGAAATAAACAGTTTAAATAAATTTTATTTAATGCAAACCAGCTTTTTGCCGAAGAACTGCATACAATGTATAACGTTAGAACACTCACGAGCGCCCCCTGAATTACTGTCTCAAATGGTTTTGGCGTTTACTCAACATGGAGATTTTCCTCCTTACTTCTAACTCCATGATTTAAACACTCCGTTTCAATATATGGTTTTTACCCAGCAATGGCTTGCTACCGGTTCCGCCCATACTTATTATGTACATCCTGTCTCAATAGATGTGACCTACCTACCCTTTAATGTCTTTTCGCCTAGTAAAAGTGACGTCCCAGACTAGCTGCATGGCTTGATCTATCAGTGGCAACGACTCAACGTGTCAAAAGTCAGCGCATGCGCAAAGCATTTTTGCTGGCACCCAAAGATGTTTAGAGCCGCTGTTCTCGAGTGACTTCCGCTGAAGGGCTGATATGAATGTCGAGTTTGTGGCTGCGTTTATGTTGTGTAGCAAGGAGGCTTAGTGCAATGCGAAGGACTACACTTTAATGTAAACTTTCATATTTCAGGCTATTGCCTAAAACAATTACTCATATTTTGTGATATATTTAGTCTGTGATGGAGATAGAATTTTTAGACATAGATAAAAGAAACGCCTGGGGCACTGTCTTCCAGGTGAGATTTGTTTATACTTTTCCGCGCTTACGGAAAACAAATCCACATTTTTCCAATTAAGTATTGCATAATTTGAAATGAAATGGATTAAACTGTCTCTTGACATTCTTTGAAGTTTATTAATTGCAAAATTACCTACTGAAATTGTGTTCATCTTGATTATTTGACCTGTCATTTTAAAAATCTTGGAGAAATTCGGAATATTTTTTTTTTCACTATTGAAATTAAATTAATTTAATCAATGACTTTTGTTCAATTTACCTCTTCAGAGACGGTGATGTTTTATTTATTGAAAGCGGGGAGTTTTTTTATAATTTCTATTCAAAACATTTAACACAAAGTATATATACATACGAGCGCGAAAGAAATTTTAGTTTATTCTTAATTATATCTAATCTTACCTATATATTCAGGCAAGTATTTTAAATAACATTATTCAGCCATCTGCTTTGAAGGATACATGTGCACATCAGTATTTAATTTAAATTAAATTCATTTGACCATTAGTATAAAGCTCAATTTTTTACAGTGTGAAAAAAATATCTTTGTGTTGGTGCGTAACATGTTGCTTTAAAATTGTTTATCTGGTAGGTTTATTTGGAAGGTGTTGACCTGTAGATTATGCATGTCAAAAAATTATATGTGATTGAGAGTCACATCAGTGGTCACAGGAATTTAAAATTTTTACATTGGGAGTTTTCTGTGACTTTTATTAAATGTGGCTATGCAGTGGCTGAGTGATCAAGACAAGTGTTTCCTCTTGCTTGCTCGGCTGCTGAGTTGTGGGTTTGAGTCCCACCTGTAGGCATGGATGTTGTTGGGCGTAGTATCCGCCCACGAAGTGGTTAGGATTCCAGTACGGTTGCAGAAATGAAGTAATTTGGCTGCCAGCAAGTGCAGGTGTGCATTGAGCATCTGCCAATGCACTGCTGTCAAATTAATCCGACTGTCGCGGTCCTCTGGTGGAAGGTAACCCATTATATTCAGTTTACTAACGTTAGCCGACAGTATTATTTACATTGCAATTTTTCAAATATCCTTAAAAATAAATGATTGATAAGAGTCAAATTCTATGGTTTCTAGCTCCCACAGTATAAATAACATTAAAATAGACCTTGAAGAATAGTGATTCTTTTTTTCTGCTTCTATTTTCCTTTTAAATTAATTTAAAAATGAAATATAATAGTCTTTTCAAAAAAAAAATTTCTTTTAGAGCTAGCAGCTTTACAAGAAGTATTTGATCATTAAGTTTTCTAATTTCAAAAAGACCAGTGCTAGAACCGTGATCTGCTAAGGGAGTCCAGCCTGGCAACGACAGGGAAAATTAGGTCCAGCAAAGAGGTGAAAGGGCCAGGAGAGACCCCAGGCCCCGCGATCACTTTCTAATGGCGTGTGTGTGCTTTATTTTGAAAAAAAAAAAGAATGGATGAGAAAAAGGATACAAGTGACATTTTACTCTTTCTTAGAAAAACGCTGGAAAGTTAGGAAGAAATATGTAAATAAAGGAAAAATAATGTTTATGCAAGTGCTTCTAGTGAAGGAAAATGCTTTAATAGTACTAAATATATGCTTAACTCATCTTCCAGTTACAGCAAATAGTCGTTTTGCTTAATGATACACAATCATTCAATTATGCGAATGGCCCTACCGTGCTGAAAACACCAGTTCTCGTTAGATCACCGAAGTCAAGCAGCATCGGACACGGTTAGTACTTGGGTGGGTGACCACCTGGGAGTACCGTGTGCTGTTGGTGATGGAATACTAGTAATGTAATTAGTTACTGGTATGAGAATTAATAACGATACTCGAGATGCTACTAATTTGACTTGTAAAATTTAGGCGTAGCAGATGAGGCGATTCGATACGTACTGGAAGTCGTATTCTGAAACATAGCTCTTGAATATTATTTTAAGCAGAAGTATGCACAGATCAAAAACTATCTATGAAGTGTTGGCTGGGCCGTGAAAAAATCAGCTCAAATAAAGTGCGGAAACCAGATATTGTACATATCTCGCAGAATTTATGTGGTAAAGTGTTACTGGTAGTGATAAATTTAATGAAATTTTATCGGCAATAGCTGAGTTTTTGGCTGCCACAAATTTCAATGTAACATAATATTTTTTTGTTAAGTAAAGTTGATCAAGCACTCCATTATATATTAAATTTTAATAGTGTTTGTAGTGAATTTCTCGTATCAGATTATATCGCCAATATTTGTGTTGGCGACAACTCGGAAAAGCAGTCGCTAACCCATGGTCCCTATAACCGATAAGTACCTATAATAATATATTTTTAAATTATTAATTATAAGCATTTTTTTTTTTAATTTACTTTTGTCTTATATATATCATTGGAATTTCATATAGTATTTTTATTAGATATACAGGCGTGTAGCCAGAATTTATATTCAGGGGGGACATCATATATTTTTAGTATTTTATTTAGTTATTTTTATTTAGTTTAATATTTTGTGTTATCTAATACATCATATTAATAAAACATATATACTTTTCATTTCTACACATTTTAGTAAAAATTTTGTTACAATACATGTTATATATTATTTTTATACATAGCATGGGTATGTATGTATACATAAATCAAAACAATTGTAATCGTCTACTTTTCATGTCATTAAATTTCCGCAAAAAATTTTGTAAATCGATATTATTGGTGCGATTTTTTTCAAAAGCAAGGAAAACTAAGTTATCTAATCGCTGGTGTGTCATTGATAAGCATTGTACACGATCTATTCAGGTAAGAACAGAAAATGTCAATTCACATATAGCGGTACTGCATCTGAACATACGCGAAGTTGCTAACAATTTGTAAATATCTTCAAATGATACTTTTTGATCATAGATTTTTTGAAAAACATTGTAGTTTTCAAACTTCACCAAATAAGGTTTAACCACTGCCAATTCTTCTTTAAAGAGTAATACAATTTCTAAGGAAGACAAATGGTGAATATTGTCATAATTCTTCTGCAGCTGAAATGGCTTTTAACAAATTTTTATTTTCACTGAATTGCCTAGTCAGTTCAGTTAAGATTGTCAATAGTCTCAATGAAAATTTGTTTCAGTGAATCATTATATTGGTTGGTTCCAATTGTTTCCATTGTGACAAAACTTGTAAGAGATGAACTGGGTATTTTTCGTCTTTTAATTTGCTCTTCTGATTCATTTGCGATGTCAAAATCTCCAGTAGTACTAAAGTTACTAATTTCTTCATAATTTTCGTCATTCCTCATATTTTTAATAGATTCTGTTACAGCTTCTATTATTTTGGAGGCATCATTAAGACTAGTTTCACGTGCTTGTAATTGTTTATCAACTGGCTCCAATGTTTTTAACAATTTTCTCATGAAAACTATGCAAAATCGAAATTTGTGTTTGGTTATAACAGTAAGTAAACCAGTAGCTTCTGTTACATCATCACCATCATATTCTCTACTAGCAGCAATTAACTTTAAAACTTTAACAATTGCTCTGTAATTATTATAAATTATATCTATTACATGCAAGTGTCCACTCTAACGTTGTTCCAGGAGACGGCTCAATGCATGACCCTCATAGTTTTTTGCAACACAACCACGTTTAAGAAACATGCATAACATGGAACATTGATAAAAAAATTGTTTAATGACAGGAACATTATGTATTGCTTTCACTACAACTAAATGAAGACTATGATTGCAGCAATGAACATAAGGTATAGATCGGTTCAGCTGTTGTATTATCGCTTGATGTCCACCTCGTTTTCCACTCATCACTGAAGCTCCATCATAACATTAACTAAGTATATGATCAGTATTTAATCCATTTTCCTGTAGAATATTTAAAGTTAAATCCACTAAAGATTGTGCATCTAATTCAGCAGTAGTTTTCACACACAATGCCGATTCGTAAATTTTACCATCTTTCACATAACGAATTCCAATAGCAAAATTTTCATTACCTCTTTTGTCTTTCGTACCATCTGCCAGAATTGTAAACCAAGGTACATCTGCACTTTTTACATCATCAACGATACTCTCATGAACACAGTCGGACAAGATCTGAATGACATCGTTTTGTATTTCTGGTGAAAGATATGTAGCATTTCGTGGAATAAATTTGGAATAATTCTTTAATTTTCCGTCTTCATTCATTGTAAATTCTAATAGATTTTTGAACAAACCTTGTTCTTCGTGTTCTTGAATATCATAAGTTCCTCGCATTGGCAGTTCATTTACAGCTAGGAATTGTATAATTTCAGCAATAGATGTCACATAATAGCAATTTCTTTCGAGCATCTCATTGTTTACAAGTGTAGAATTTTCGTGCCCTGTAGATAACCGTAGTTTCTTTTCAGACCACATAGCCATTGCAGTTTTATGAATTTTTGAAGAATTGTGTTCTTGAAAGCCTTTGGATTTTTCGAAAGCGGTTTTTCAATTTTGAAATCCAATGCTGGTAAAAAGATTCTCTTTTGATGCATGTGGTTGAAATTGGGGACAAGCATAACAAAAAACTGCATCTCTAGAAGGGGAATATTCTATCCAAGAGAATTTTTCAAACCATTCTTTCCTGAAACTCCGCCCGCCTTTATTTCTTGAATTTGATGATAATCTAATTTGAATGATGTTTTCTCCAATGGAAACAATGTCTTTTGGTGGATCTAAATTGTCTGCTTTCTGATTTGATGATGAGGATCCATCTTTTTCAGTATGTATCTTTTAATGGATTTATCCATTATAAAGTCTCTTTGCCCCCGTTGATGGGCGAAGTCCCGAAGGTTTCATTTTAGCTGCGGGGAATGGCGCGACGAAATCAGGAATGAAAAGTGCTTATCTTTATGCCCGCTGAAACTCGACCGATGATTTAGTGCAAGTCCGATGCAGCACTCCTAACTAAGATGTAAACCACTGTCAAAAAGCCCTGTACAATGAGATAGCAAAGTAAGAAAAAGAACGAAAATCGTGTTGATGCTGTCAAATCGCTTGTCAATCACAAGAACTAGTAACACTCAATAATTGGCGTAGAAGCTTGTGGAAGGTGTGAGAATGTTTGATAACGTGTGGCCAAAATAGTGCTGCCATCTGTTATTATTAGAGTTGTTTAGGTTTACTTGTATTCTTGCTTTATAAAACAAATTTTGGTTTAAACCTTACCGTGTTAAACCATTAAGCATTCATATCTGAAAAACTAAAGCCAATATGCCAAATAATCAATTTTTTATTTAAAGAAACTGTTCCAGAAAGGAAAAGCTATTGTAACATTTTATCTTTGAAGATATGAGATGTTTATAGTTGGCAGGGTTCATCCTAGGTGTTTTTCGCAGGGTGGCTCGCCCCGCTGCCCTCAGAAATTAAAAAAACCGCCCCGCCTGCCCCAGTACTATAATTTTGCGCCCTGACATCGAAAAATACCGCCCTTCATGCCCTTTTCCAAAATGGGGCTTTATCATGTATAGTCAAATTTTCAAAACATCCGTGATTGTGCGAAGTTTTTTCCCATTCATTATTTATTAAAGCTGCACAAAAGTCACAACAATATTGACAGCCAAATGAATGGGGAATGTACCAATATAACTGGACACCACTAGCTGAACTTCCACCCTTTGTAGCAATCTCTAATATTTGTACCCTTTGTAGCAATTTCAATAGCAATCTCTAATATTTTGATAATATTCCACAACGATCGCTCGACCGCCGCATTGTGGGTTCGAGTCCCACGTAAGGCATGGATGTTTATGTTGTGGGCGCAGTGTGTTCTGCCCCCCTATGGTGCGCCTGGGGCAACGTCCTAGGACGGCTAAATGGTTCACCACGTTCTGGCCGCTGACAAAAAGGAGAATGATGATGAGTCAAGTGCCTGGCCATTTGAAAAAGAAGAAAAAAAAAAGGGTTTTAAGGGGTCCTTAAGAACAAAATGTGAAGAGTTTCTTGAATTTTTAATGACTGAATGATACTCTGTGTATATCTGTTTCTTCTGTAACGGGAAATCAAAGCGCCAGACAGCGGTGAAATTTGCTACTTAGGTTCCTACTTCATCATGTGCATCTCGTCAAGATTTTTTTAAAAATTCGTATTAATATTTTAAAAGTAATTAAATTTTAAAGTTGAAATTCCCATTTTCCGTCATTTTGTCAAATCAAATCTATTCTTTTCTTGCCTCTGCAAAGGATAATTTGCAAGCAGGTGCTTTGATTAAATTGCAGACCTTTCATTTCAGCTGAAAACAGCTGGTGACACACATGTGTATTTATTTTTCGGGTTTTCTAAATTTACGAATTCTAAAGATTTCGTCCTAATTTTTTCAAATTAGTATTATATTATCGTTTTGAGTATTGGGTTAAAATTTTATTAAAATTGGATGAAAATTCGTTGAGATAGCAATAATTGTTTGAATTGCTTCTGAATTAAAGGAATTTTTTTGCACCTTCAAGTATTTTCATTTATTTGTGTCGTGACTCACAAGAATGATTTTGGTTCAAAATAGGCGATTGTGTTGTATAATTTGTGAGGTTGTTTACAATTTTGTATATATTCTTTCCAAGATATTGAATTTTCGTCAATGAGTCGTCATTTTCCATGTCGTCATCATCAATGAGTCGTCATTGATTTAGCATCATTTTTATCCATTTCACGAGTTTTTCATTAATTTAGCAACATTTAAAAAGTCTCCAGGTTGGCGACATTCTACCAAATTCGTCACCAAAATCTGGCCAAGTGTTATGGACGAAGAAATAAGTTATTCTTACAGCAAATAATTGACTATTGGCGTTCAAATACAACAATATTACTCAAAGTATATTTTTTCATGAATGGAACAAGCTAGATCCACGAGAATGTCACCAAATTTATCGTATGGTATTACATATGAAAAGTGAACATGTTTCTCAATAGGAAATATTTTTTTTTATTTTATATGACTTTTTGATAATTTTTTTGAAAAATGTGCAATATCTCGAAAACAATTCATGTTAGCATTCTAAAATTTATGTCAATCGTTTTCTAATGAAAAATTACTTAAGAAATGTCTATTTGCATAACTTTATTAGCGGTTTTGATTTTTTGACGATTTTTTTAAAATTTCACTCGAAAATTTAGGGGGGTTCTGAAAATTCAATTGCGTATAAAAATAATAGGCTTCCAGTGTTTACAGATTCTGATTTCTGTACCAAATTTCGTTCGAATCGGTCCATACGTTCTTCAGTTATCTCCTTCAAAGACTCACTGACATACACACAGACATCACTTCAAAAATGTTTGATTCGTGATCAGGGATGCTTGAAACGTGCTCTCCCATCAAAAACTGGTATTCGAATTTTCCACCCCATCACGGTACTTTCCTTATACATTATGTATATAAGGAAAGTAAAAAGATCAAAGTAGCGATGATAAATGTGGAGAAGAAAAAATACCCATTGATAATCTTATGCAAACAATCGATCATACAATTAAAGGTTTTGAATAAAGAAGCTTTATAACCGAGCAGAAATAATGTCCATCTACAGGATAGAGAAAACTGCTTTCCCATAAACTAAAATAAATGAAATAACAAACGTTAATTCAAATATTTAAAGGAAATGATAAAATATAATTTTATCATTTCGTTTCGTTTACACATTCTAAATTATTAATGTGTATATTTTTTCTTAGAAATTTCTTTTGCCCCATTTTTTAGATTAAATAATATGTTTTAATTGATTAACTTAACTTTTGCCATTATTTTTAGTGCTTTATAGTGTATTTAGTTAATATTAAATCTGAATTTTATTCAAATTCTATAATCCGGAAAAATCGAAAATCCGGAATCGGCAAAGTCCGGGCGAGTCCAAATTTTCGAGATTGTATTATTTCATTGTCTTCCATACATTTAAGTTATATACATTTCAATAAACTTATATACTAAAAGGGTGCTCTTTAATCCCAAGTTTTCTGCTTTTCCTTCTTTTACAGGGATCGCATTCGTCCTAAAATTCCTAAAAGTTTGAAGCTTCCCTTGAATTCCTAAAAATAACCTAAAATTTTTAAATCATCCTAAAATTTTGTAATGTTCTGCTGCGGCGTTAAATTTACTCTACTATCGCCCGAATACATTCCATTCATACGGCAATCGATGTTAAAAAAGACTTCAGAAATTAAAACGTTGTTCAAAATAGCACCAATTTTTTACAAAGTCAAAGACGACAAAAGTGTCAATCCGTTGCCTACGTGATAATAAAGGTCGGGAAATTTCGATTTAGAAAGTGGGGAATGTGTAGTTCCAGAACAGTTGGTAAAGGGCGCTGTTATTTCCTGTCAGAGCTGATTTATTACTGTCAAAGTTCGTATAAACCTCGTATTTTTACATTTCTTTACATTATCTAATAAATTAAAATCAGTATCTGTTTGCGTATTTTTTGTTTAATAAATATAGTTATTTTTTATTTAACCTAGAACATTTTTAGTTCTGTAAATTAAAAAAAGGTGCAAAATTAATGTCTTTAATATATTTTATCGTTTAGTAAATTAAAAAAGGCAAACGTTATTAATTATTAGAATGTTAAAATAATTTTATATACCTGTAAACATGCATGCAGCCAGAAATTTCAATAGGGGAATGTCAGAAGCGAATTTGTTTTTTTAATAATTTTAAAATTTTCAATTTTTTATTTCCGTTATTATGAAACAAAAATTAAGTTTTATAAATAATATTAAATAAAAATTAAAATATTTTTAATTTTTTTAAATCCAATTTTTCATTAATATGTCATAAAGTACCCTCCCCCCCCCCCCCCTCCGCCGGGAGTTCTTCAGGATTCATAAACTCGGGAGAGTATAATTTTTAAAAAAATGGAAGGGGAGGGGGTCGACAGAATAGATTAATTTAAATCAACATTTAAAATGTTAAAATACTTTTTACAGGAAGAAGGAAATATACCTGTAAACATGCGTGAAGCCAGAAAATAGGGGGATGTCAGAAGTGAATTTTTTTTTCAATTTAAAAGCGAAATTTTTTTATTAACAAGTTTTTAATAATTTTAAAATTTTCAAATTTTTATTTTAGTTATTATGAAATAAAAATTAAGTTTTATAAATTATATTAGATAAAAATTAAAATATTTTTCGTTTTTTTAAATCCAATTTTTCATTAACATGTCATAAAGTACCCCCCCCCCCCCCCCCCCCCCCCCGGGAGTTCTTCAGGATTCATAAACTCGGGAGTGTCGAACGCCCTGACCATCCGACTCGTCCAAGGACTTAGAGCAGTTTTTTTAAATCCAATTTTTCATTAACATGTCATAAAGTACCCCCCCCCCCCCCCCGGGAGTTCTTCAGGATTCATAAACTCGGGAGTGTCGAACGCCCTGACCATCCGACTCGTCCAAGGACTTAGAGCAGTTTTTTGAAATCCAATTTTTCATTAACATGCCATAAAGTACCCCCCCCCCCCCCCCTCGTCGGAAGTTCTTCAGGATTCATAAACTGGGGAGTGTATAATTAAAAAAAATTGGAAGGGAGTGAGGGGTCGACAGGATAGATTGATTTAAATCAAGATTTTAATTACTTGGTTTAAATAAAATATTGATTTAAATCACTTATTTTTTTTTTAAATTATTCATTAAAATCAATGACTTTTTTAAATTAATTGATTTTAAACAACATGAACATGCATAAATTTATTTCACATTTATAAGTTTGGGCTATATAAAATAATAATGCTTATTAAATTATTACATACTAATGGTTTGCCCATCAATAATGAAGGGGAAATTTAGTTATTTGGGATAAAAGGCTTATGATAAAAATACATATACTTGGGATTTTTATCCCAAGCATATGTATTTAATATATTAAAATTTGTTAAAGAAAATAGTTTTAACCTTTTGCTTACGTTATGTTACAATCAGAATTGCAATATGGTACACAACAATGTACCATTTTTACCGAATTATTTTTGCACAATATTTTATATTAAAGCTATAAAAATCAGTATAATTTAATAAAAAATAACAAATATAAAAAAAAAAGCTTTACCATAAAAAAAAATGCACTCTAAACCCTTACGAGTGCATCATTGTTTACATTGAAACACTGCGAAAGGACAGGAAATAAAAGCGATCCTAGCGGACACTTGAGTGAACTAAGCTGTCGCCCGTTTTTGGCCGAAAATACGCGAAATTTCCCGGCCTTGTATATTACGTAGGCAACGGTCAATCACGACAAAATCGCCGATTCTCAATGTGGTTAAATCCTCTCCGTCCGCGGGCGGTTTTAGTGAAATACGATCGCAAGACGAATGGCGACCCACGTGATCATTTACGACCCGAGATGGGGGAGATTCTTTTGTTTGTGGGAGTGGGAATCTCCACAGGATATCTTAGGAATCTCCAGTGCAAGCTAACAAACCTAGAAGCCTTTAACCTCTCAAAGGAGTAAAATAGAAAAAGACGGGTTTGATTGTTGAAAAGTGTGCTTCCTCATATTTACTAGATAAATCACGAAGTTTCTCTGTGCAAAGTTAAAATTTTGCTCAACTATTCTTTGTTAGGAATCAATTGTGGGCAAAAATTTTGAAGAATTTTAGGTCTAAATCCAATAATACAAATATAGTTAGTCGGATTATGATTCTCTTATGCCCCTCATTACGTAATATTTGATCAACGTCATGTCAAAACAGGAGAGTAGAGAAGGAATTTTTGTCTGCTGTAAGCAACCTCTCTAGGCATTGATGATATTAAAGGATATCTCTTCAAAAGGATGCATTGCGTAGGGGCCTGGACCACATAGCAGTTTATGAAGAAAAGCAATGGATAAAATAACATACGGCATAGTAGGGAGGTCCCGCAATTGGATCGCGCTCACCATAAAAAATAAATTAAAAACAATGAAAGAACAGAAATGTGAAGAATGTTAAATAAACACATTCCCGCTTCCAACAGATAAAACTTTTAAACAGTTTTCATTTCTTTTTAAACTTAAAATTTTGTCAAATTATTCCATGTTTAGTATGCATCTGGGATGAAAAGTACCAAAGATTTGAACTCTGTAAGAATTTTTGCTCAAAAACCAATATTTAAAAATATAGTTTTCTGGACTGGAGTTCTTTTGAGCCGCAGGAACTTGTGCATGTGTTTTTGTTTATTCTATCAAAACAGAGGATGAAAGGGAAATAGCTGTGTCTAGATTAACGCGTTGCAGTAGCTTTGATGAAATATAGGATAACTTATTTCCCTCATATTATTTAATTACTGCCTTCGGCGACCAGCCCTATTGTTTTTAAAAAAGTTTTTAAACTTGCAATACCTTTCTTGCAGTAGTTGTCGATCGTGCACCTCTGCGACGCAAGCCATAAATAACGGGGCAGTTCATAAAATAACTGTCGATAGCACGTCTCCGTTACGCGCTCAAGTCATGACTAATGGTTCAGTTCATGAAGTAGCTGTCTATCGCACACCACAGCTACACGCATAAATCGTGGCTAGCGGTGCATTTCATGGAATAGATGTCAATCGCACGCCTTCGTTACTCGCGCAAGTCATGGCTAACAGTGCAGTTGATGAAGTAGCTGTCATTCGCACACCTCAGCTACGCGGGCAAGTCACGGCTAACGGTACATTTAATGAAGTAGCTGTCTATCTCAGCTACGCGCGCAAATTACGGCTAACGATGTAGTTCATGAAGTAGCTGTCGATCGCACGTCTTCGTTATGCACCCAAGTCATAGTTCGTTTCATTAAGTAGCTGTCTATCGCATAGCTCAGCTACATGCATAAATCGTGGTTACCGGTGCAGTTCATGGTGTAGATGTCGATCGCACGCCTTCGTTACGCGCGCAATTCATGGCTAACGGTGCAGTTGATATAGCAGTTGTCAATTGCGCACCTCAGCTACGCGGCCAAGTCACGGCTAACGGTACAGTTGATGAAGTAGCTATCTATCTCGGCTACGCGCGCAAGTTACGGCTAACGATATAGTTCATCAAGTGGCTGTTGATCGCACTTTTCCGTTACGCGCGCAAGTTATGACTAACGGTGCAGTTCATGAAGTAGCTGTCAATTGCACACCTCAGCTACGCGCGCAAGTTATGGTTAACGATGTAGCAACATGCGCATTTCACGGCTAATGATGCAGTTTATGAAGTTGCTGTCGATCACACACCTCAGCTACGCGCGGAAGTTTCGGCTAACTCATTAAGTAGCTGTCAATCGCGTTTCCGACCGCAATGCGGGCACACGGGTAATGATACAGCTGCTGCGTATAAAAGGAATCGTCTTTTATTAGCGGGTGCATGCAATCCACGTACGATATATGCAATAACGACAATTCTACTGCATGTAATAACGATATACACGCTACGCGGGCACATGCAATCTGCATAGATTTGAAATAGCTGTCAATCGCATTCCAGCCCACTACGAGGGTTCAAGACTAACAGATAAATACTTTTCCCAAAATAAATTTGCTTTTATTAGCATTATTTGCTTTAAGCCCGCCCGCTGCGCGGGTGCATGCAATCCTTGTACATTACATGCAATAACTACTAACTTACCAGCTAGATTTTTGCTCTTACGGCCGTATTTTATTTTACAATTCTTCAAAAATTTTAAATATGATTTTGAGCTTTTTGGATTTTTTTTTTTGTTAATTATATAAAGATTTTCTTTTTCTGTTTTATAAAGTTGCTTGAAAACTAAACAAACATTTTTCTAACATACATATATATAGTATGTATGTATCTATATATTTACACAAAAAATACCTGTGATAAAGTGGCCACTGGATACTAAGTGATAATTTGAATTTTTAAGTCTACAGAGCATTAAAATGAAAAATGAAATAAGGGTAATTTTTTGAATATTTCTCCTTTCTTTCAATGATGTTTGTTTTTTGTATCAATTCTTTTTTAATTAATGAAAAGAACGGTAATTAAACAGTACTAATAATAGAAATAATAAAAATTAGCTCCTAAAATTTTCCTAAAATTTTGAAAAAAATACCTTAAATTCCTACATAAAATTTTTAGAAAATCTGCTATGATCCCTGCTTTTATAATGAACTTACATTATATGAAATGTATATATTATGTTTTTATTTATTTAGTTTTTTATTTTATATGCAATTTATATTTATTTACATTTTCCAGTGTCTAGATATTTTCATCAGCAACTAGATATTTTCATTGCTTCTTATATTGTGGATTATATTATTGATTTTAATTTTAAATATACCAGCAAAGCCCGGATGCTTTCTGCCACACCCGTCTAAGTACACCGTGGTCATGCATAGGAGATAGGAACTGGTGCACATTGACTCCCCGATCCGTTCTTAATATCCACAGACGCATGCCAGCAATACACTCCTCCCATTTAATTGTATTACCATTTCTTATGTGAGTTCCTATCAAGCATACATAATATCCCCTAACATAAAGCAAATTATTTACTCTCCCCTAAACTCCTAACAAATGAATATCTCAAACTTTTTATTAATTCGCCGGTATAATTTTAATCAGAGATTTGCATCTAAAATTCCGGGCACTGCTGCCTTATTTTTATACCATTAATATACTTTTCTAAAAATAATTATTTTAATAAATGTCTAAATTTTATATAGCATTTTATGCTGGTAAAACATGGGTTTTATTTTAATTAACAAATTTTAGTATTTTCTTTTATTTATGTGTACCCATGCATTTTTGCTTATAGTATGTTTAGTTTAGATAAAGTAAGCATTGGATCTTCAATAAATTTAAATTACTTGCATAAGATTGTGTTAATTCTAGTTTTTCTAATAAGTTAATATAATATTACTTTAATTTTTGAAAATTCATTATTTATTTTTCAATATATTATCATCATTCATTTTTCTGTGTATTGACAATGCAGTTTAAGAAAAAATATTTTCTGTAATTTTTGATTTCGGGAAATCAAAACTTTTTAAGAAGGATCACTTATGTTTTGATTTTGTTTATATAATTTTTTTTTTAATGAAGCACTTCAGTTTTAATTTAAATATAAATTCTTTCCGTTTTGCTTCAACTAAAATTTTTACAATAAACTAATCCTAAAATGATAAACTCCTGGCTACTTACTAGACTTAGTAGCCGTGTACATTACTAGCTACTTTTTGCCAAAATATTGATACCACCTAAAGACTATTCTATTTTTTAGCAGCATCAAGCAGTACAATGTACCCTTTTGTTTTAATTTTTTATACTTTTATTTGCATCACCAATTATTTTTATATAAATATGTAAAGTAGATAAATTATCTGTATCCATTTTACGTGTGGGCTTGTTCGGCATTCTTTGGTTAAAATTTATAATTGTGCCCTTTTAAAAACATGTGCCTCTTTCATACGCAATGTGCCCTTTTATGACGACAATATGCTCTTTTTTGGAAGTCAGCCCTGCCCTTTTGAAATCCTAGAATGAACCCTGTTATAGCTGTTTAAATTTGGAGCACTTTTTTTGCTGAAAAATAGTCAATACGGTCCCTGATTGGTTGGTTGCCTGGAGAAATGGTCAATATGGTCCCTGATTGGTTGGTTGCCTGAAAGGGGGCATTTTTATGCTTGGAAAAGCAACTTAAGTCAAAGTTTAATGCTTCATAACTCTTTGAATTTTGGTTGTAAAAGGAAGATTTTTTTTTTATTTTGCATGAAATGGTATGAGGATGATTTTCCTAAATATCATTGGTAGGACTGGGGGACTGTATAAAAATTTATATTTCGTATTTCTTTCAGAAATGTATTCATTGATTTAAACTGTTTCTAACATAATAGATTTTAAAATTTAAAACATTTTTGCAATTAGAAACATATTTCTGTGACTAACGGTTGAGGAAATAACCATTGGACACCGATAGCACTGAACACCCTGTATATATATATATATATAATAATAATAATAAAAAGGTTTGAAAGTCCAATGAAAAAAAAGTGAGAAGTTGTAACTCGAAAAACCTAACTTTCTAACAAGCTTACAAAATAAAAGTATAAATTAGCAAAGCTTCAAACAAATAATAATAAAAAAATACAAATTTTGAATCATCAAGTCAAAGGAAATTATCAAAAATCAGTGGTATGGAATCGAGAAAAGAAAAACAGACAAAATCCAAGCACAAACGCTATACATGTGGACAGGGTCTAGGCCTAAATCATGGATTTGTTCATTTTTTCAAAACTCTTTCTCAAGTCCAAGTGCTTTGTAGAAGCAAACATAAAAATGTATGTTTCTGAAGAAATAGATAGATTATAAACTTTTTCTACTTGGACAACATACATAAAGAAGAAAAAATAAATGGAAAAAAGGATACTTGGAATCTAACTCAACAAATAGTAATACACGAATCTGTCGATCTCGGGAACCCAGAATGAAGAGACCAGTGTTGCCATTCACAAAGGAAAAATATATGATCTACCGTTGCCATTCGTAAGAAATAAATAACAGTAATGCGAAAAGACAAGTATAAGAGATAATATACAATCAAGAGGGGCAGTAATAGAAAGGCTAATGTGTAAGTGGATGTAAAAATAAAATTTAATCAAAACAAGAGTATGGAGATGTCAGGCTAATATATAAAACACCATGAATAGAATTCAAGAAAATCCAGCTAGTCTAAATTTTTTAATTATACCATTTACAAAATAAGAGGGATATTTATATAAATTGCTGGTAATTTTTAGATTATCAATATGTATAACATGAAATTTTTTTTCAGATGATCTATAAATTCTAAAAAGCTGATTAAATATAATATTTCTAAACAATAGAATCGAGCTGCAAGAATTAAATGGTAAGATTTCATTAATGTTAAAATTAAAAAAGTCTTTTTTATCATATAAATTAGTAACAATTCTATTAGAAGGTTCAATAATAAGATTTAAATGCAAAAAATTAATATTTTTACTAATAGTAGCTTTATTAGGAATGTCCCCAAAACATTGACCTATGCTTTTATTTCTTAAATATTGATCTTAAACATATATAATAAATTACAAAGTTGCCTAAAAAAAGGTACAAAACTTTATGAAATTGATTAAAATGTTCAAGGGAATTCAATTTTAAGAAATACAAAATTTAAATTTTATACGGGCCTCGTACAAAAACATATCCAATGAGTAAAATGTGCCTCATACACTAATAAGGTGATGTACAAAAATTCAGCATTTTATCATAAAAAGTCCCAGGATATGTTTAAACAAATTTGGTAAGAGATTAATCACAAATTAAAATGTAAATGTTTACAGCGAGAGTGTAAATGAGGCAATGCAGAAATGCATCATAGGCAAATATCTGCCGCTTATCTGTAATGGATCTTTGGCATGGATGGAAAATATTTTAAACAAGCTTTGTAGTCATTGTGTAAAGTTATTGTTTCTACACAGTGTAGATACTTTTGTACCAATAAATAGAAAATTATTATTTATCTATGTAATCATTGTTTTCTTTCGTAATTTGTGTATGACCCCTGAAATGTGATCTGCCAACATGATTTTTCCCCTCTGAGAACCAATGTCAATGCATCAAAAATTGGTTTGTCAGCATTTTTGTCTTTTCATATCTCTGGGACTTTTTATGATAAAATGCTGAAATTTTGTACATCAGCTTATTAGTGTACGGGACACATTTTACTCATTGGAAATGTTTTTGTATGGGGACCATATAAAAATTTAAATTTTGTATTTCTTAAAATTTAATTCTCTTGAAAATTTTAATCGATTTCATGAAATTCTGTACCTTTTTTTTACGCAACTTTGTAATGCACTGCGGAAGATGGCGTTCACTGCTATAGCATCTGACGTGGATGCAGCCATCACTGCACACCTAATTAAAGCTGGATTCATCGGAAAAGATGACTTGTTGCCAATCGGTACGCCAGTGTCTATGATGATGAGCCCATTGTAGCCATAGGCGTCAATGGTTTTGCTTCAGGGGAATCCTGTACAAATTAATTCTTGCATGCAGTCCACGGTGCAGTAGATGCCGACGAATTGTTGGAGCAGATAAGGATACACCTGTAGTAGTGCTCCAACTTTCTGTCAACTGTCCAGATGAAGCGGTACGTTCCATCACTGCCATGTGGGTGAGGTGTCTATCATCCCATGCTGACGTAACATTTCGTTATCCACTGCTTCCACACTTGCATCACTGTCATGACCTTGCATGAGCAGCTATTGCACGATAAGAAAAAAACCCTTTCACAAAGGCCGATCATTCGTCATTGTTCAAACTCCGTAATTTTCTCATATGATGCATTCTGTCATCATGGTAGAGGCATAGTGACTTCTTATGAAACATTTACTGCTGACAGATAACCATAGTCTATTTTCAAGGTCTTGCTACAGCTCCCTATTTATATGACTAAAACAGCAGTTCAGAGTGTGCTGTTCAGCCGATGCATGTTCAGTGACTGAAATTCTAATCATTTGCATAACATACACTAATTTGCCCTTGCTGTAAGTTTCAGCTTAATTGCGTAATTCCTTTATGGTGTTGCAATTTTCATAAACATGAGTTTATACTCAGCGTTAGAAATCACCAATAAGTCACTGGTCTGCAGCCATCATAACTGATCTGCTAAGGTTATTGTTAGAGAGAATTTTTCCCACATCAAGGTATGAAATTTTTACATCATCAGGATAAGCAGAGCATTTGCAGTGGGTATTACATGAAGGGATTCAATTGAAGCAAATAGTGAGTAAAATAAAGTTTATTACTCATGAAAACATGATAATCAAAAGAGTAACAGCATACATTTTTAACTTTGATGCAGCTTACAAAAGGTTACATCAGACGAAAACACCGCTCTAAATACCAAGCATACCCTTAACATTTCCGCCATTAGCAGGACATAGCATAACACCAGCTATACATTTACATG
The DNA here is from genome assembly GCA_951213105.1 of Amaurobius ferox. Taxonomy (NCBI): domain Eukaryota; kingdom Metazoa; phylum Arthropoda; class Arachnida; order Araneae; family Amaurobiidae; genus Amaurobius; species Amaurobius ferox. Next base: position 14,759,632 of record OX578133.1, read on the forward strand.
TTATCAAGAGCTTCTTCAATAAGTCCATATTAAACTAACTCAGAGCAACAAGCTCTACAATCAAAAACCAAAGCTGCTTTCTACCAAAGCTAAAAGCTAAAGTGCCATTCCTGGCACCAGGCATTTATACCCATCATCTGTTTTGTTTCTGGAGTATGCTAATTTCCAGTGATACGGAAAATTAGCATATTCCGGTCAGCTACAATGCAATCTGTAGGAACTCGAACTGACTTGCCCAACAGCAAAGGAACCAGAATCATAATGCTAGTACTGCTTCAGCCTTTAGTGTAAAGGACTGAAATTTTAAATTTGTACGGAGTAGGATTCAAAAGTTCCTGGACTAAGTCTATGACTTAAAAAATATTATCAATTAAAATGCTGAAATGCATAAAGGTATACTATGTTGTTTGTATGGTGGAATTTACTATTACGAGAATTTGTAATGTGCATTTGCTTTGTACTCATTCAGTTCTGGATGCCTTTGACTAAGATATTTCTGTCAATGTGATTATTCCTGTTGTATCTCTTAGTATGTATTTTGGAAGAACCTGTTTGTCTGTTACTGTTGCATGATTACCAAATTTGGAACAGCTTTAGTATACTGAATCTTGACATAATCCACCATTGTTTTGGTGAGCAAAAATGTCGCCAATGAAGATGGTGTTTGAAAAGTTATTACGAATGCCATGTTGGCTTAGTGTGTAAACAGTTGAAAAATATATAAGTAAACTTCAAAAATGCATAAAAATGTAAATATCATGCAAAAATGAAAGATAGCATATGTCAACATTGTAAAAATGGATAAAATAATATAGAAACAAAAAATTTACATAAGAATGGTTATTGTGGAAGCAGCCGTTTGTGCAACATTTGATCCGTAGCAGTTCAAACACGTAGCTACACTTGCTTTGCGAGCTTATCTCGCAACATTCATCCACTAAAAAAACATCATTCATGGAATCCATCCCCGCTGGCTGTCGGTGATCACACATAGCATTAGCTGTTTGTACAACAAGTGTTCCATGGCTCATAGATAACAGGCTTACGTCTGCTGCATGGATGTAACATGAAAATCAGAAAATTAAAATTTTTACTTTACAAAGAATGCAGTTGAAATGATCCTTTTCAAATCAAAACCAAATATGCGCTCTTACATGCATATTCTTTACACTTACGATGGGGCAGGCACAATTAGTTATGACACTGCTAACAGAAACTGCACTAAGGAATTACCACATCGTGCCATTAATCACACCAAAAATCTTGGGAAATGCAAAATCTGTATGCTAAAGCTATTCCTTAAATTCTGTTGCAGAGTTATTTGAATCTGATGACAGTAACCTGTCTATTCCTGTGAGTTTAACCCTTTCGCGACAATCGGCACGCCCACATGCCAGCTGCGAACTTGCATTCAAGGACGAACGGCATGCACTCGGGCCAGAGGAAATTTTACCGCAAGCGGTTAGTGGCACCTATAAGTGCCACCACGCGGAACGTTTTAATTTGTCTACTAGATGGCGTTCCATGCCCGTGGAACTAACTCCAATGTATTTTGCAGAGGCATGACCTTGGCAGAAGATGATCGAATGAATTATTTCTCCATTTGGAGCGGTGAAAATCATTTTGTAATATAAACAAACAGAGCAATTCTCGTAGCATCAACAATTTTATAATTGAGTTTCGGTTTTTATTTTTATTTCAGCGTTGTGATTTCGTTGGTGAATCATAGGTATATAAGAGAGTATTTTTTTTTTGTTTGAGTTTTAGAGGCAGTGAAATTATTCGTTTATTTCGGATAAAAGAATGGGAGCAACTAACGAGTATTTTGTATTTAGATTTGTATGAAAATTATACATCAAATAGAACATAAATATTTCTTTTATTCCTGAGAAAAGTAGATTACTGTGTTGAATAGGTGATTTTTAGTGAATTTTTTTCAAGAGTTGGGCTTAGTGCAAAAAATGCGCCGTCCTTTGGGACCAGTTCGGAAGCGAAGCGCTTCGTCTTTTGGGCCGTGACAGCTCCGGAATGCCGCCGTCCCAAAAGGGTTAATAAGTGTCATTAATTCTCAATTTACTCTTTTATTCATCTTCTATATTATTCATATATCTCCAGGTGGGTCAGTTTTTATAAAGTGTAGCTTTTTAATCCAATTCTGATTCTGGTGATTTTCTTTATAGGAAATAAGAAATGAATCAAACAATTTCTCGTATATAATAAAAGATGCCAAGAAATCTGAAAATAAAAATTTAAATCGCTATAGAGATGTCAACCCTTGTAAGTAATTTTATTTTATGGTTTTTGAGTATTATTTAGATCTGAACATGTATTCAATGTTTTAATAGAAAATTGATAATCAAATACAATTACTACTTAACATTTTTTTGTATAATGACATGGTTTTATTTTTATGAAAATCATTCAATAAGATTCTTATTTTAATGAGCAGCTAAAGTATGTCTTTGAATAGTTCTCAATTTAGTTTCATTTTTCGGTATAATTATTAAAGCAGGGTTTTGCATGTGCCTTAAAAGTCCTTAATTTTATACTCTGAGAACTTGCATATAAGTAGGCATTCTCAGGGGTAGGATCACACTCCTGTTGCAGAACAGCAACCATGCAGATAATTGGAATAGCCAATACCTGCAATGGAAGCACAATTGTATGAATCATGGAAATTGAAAAGTTCAGTCCTACTATGTAGACTTCGAATTTCTTTAAAAAAAAGTAGAACTTTGGCTCTAAGTTTGCAACAACTAAGTTCATATTTATAGAATCTGCCTATACAGTACAGGATCTATTATCTGGAATGCTTGGGACTTCAGGCATTCTGGATAAAGGGTTTTTCCGTAATTCGGAACACTTTTTTTAAAACTTACTGGAATGGTCTCAAATGTCGTTATAGAAAATTATAATTCATTTTAAAAACATAAATGTATTAAAAAAAGCTTTTTTACAATCTATATGGATTAACTAAAATGCAAGTTACATGTAATTATAGTATCAAATTTAGTGATTAAGAAAAATTTTGAAAGAAAAAAATGTCTGAAAAAAGTTGATTATTCAGGGTAGTTATTAGAAGTCTTTTTTTTTTTTTTAAATTTCAACTAAAGTGGGCCCTCACCATATTCATCTAATATTTTGGCAGAAGCACCTTTGTTCATATGTTTCAAAATATTTTAAAGTACTTTTAATAAAATTGAGATGAGAAGGATGTTCACTTTTAATTGAAATGAGATATTCAACTATGGGTGCAAACATATAAAATTCTAATTTATGCTCTTCAAATGTATTTCTAATAAGCCTTATAATTCTAAATGCCTGAATAAATAAAAAATTTTTAATTTCGTTATCCTAAACATATATATCATTTTCACCAACAATATGTTTAAAAGATAATATCTCAGCATATAAAGCACAAAAAATATATAAATATTAGTGGATGGAAGCAGATTGAAAAAATGGGAAATATTTAAAAATAAAACGAAATATACCGGCGATCGTGTTTAAATAAAAAAATTTCGCGATATTGCTAAACTGTCTTCTATAAATTACTAATTAATAAATGTAGCACGTTAAAACCCCATAAATATACTGCAATGGAACATTTTGCTAGGGTCAATTTTCAGTCCAAAATAGCCATTTTCATCCAAATAATAGGATTTAATTGAAAATGATTTTGATCTTGGAATTTCATAAACGTTTCTTAAAATATTGAAGATGTGTATATTTTTCCATGGAGATGAAAAAAAAAAAGGATTTTCCCGAGAAAATGACAAGTTCATTGCTTAGGATAAGTATTTAAAGAGATCAATCAGAAGGCCCTGAATGACGTTTTATAGCTGCTATACTTTTCTCTGTATTTCGGCAAAAGTTAACTCTCATTAATTTCGGGAATTCCTGACTTAAACGTACTTTCTATCATCTCGTAAATGCGCTGATGACTCTCTTTTTTTCATCTTTTCCAATAAATGTTTATTAAATTGTGCAAAATAGTGTGAATTCTGTGCGGCACATTGCGTTTGAAGAGCGTAGGATTTCTTTAGCGATATCGGGATATTTCTAGCGAAAAAGTTGGAATACTTTTACCGAAAATCAAAGTCCCGGAACAAAGCGCAGAAAAGAAAATGTAACGAATTCGGAAAAATCGAAACCTTTGTGCCTAGTGTGCTCTGCCCTATACACCCAGAAAAAAATGAAACACCATTAAAAGACACCTTGCCGCGACTTGTCCGTAACTAACTCCTGTAATATACAATACAGGACTTAGTTACGGACAAGTCGCGGCTCCTATATACTATACAGGAGATTTATCCGAAGCTAGTGAAGAATGGAATGATGCGTTTCGCCGTCAATGTGATGGCCTCGCCCGTGCCGGGTCGTCATCTCCGAGAGCTACTATCGGGGGTGACGGCCCGATGCAGCCGCTTAGGAAATTTTTGGGAAAAACGGTGCTACTTCCGATGTTTTCCGGAAAAGAGGAATTGTGGAACTTCTCGGAAAAAACATAATCCACGGAATATTTTCATTCGCTATCGTGAGAATTTCTCGCGTTTGTTTTCGAAATTTAAGAAAAATCAGCGGCGGCGAGTGCTGCGGCGGTGAGTTTTTTTCTGTGCGGAAATTTTGAATTTCGTGCACGGTTTGTGCATCCTATTTCAAACCCTCTAAAATAGTAGGTTTCAATGCATCTTTTTTTATTGATATTGTTAATTAAAGCAAAAAAGCATTTGGCGGGATTTTAAACAAATAATCGCTATTTGGCGCAGTATTTAGCAAATAATCGCTTGTTGGCGCAGAATTTGGCATTATTTTGCCGAATTACGGTTTTGGGAGAGTCCGGATATTGGAACGCCGGATAAGAGGTCGCGTACTGTACTACATCTGCCTTTCCCAAAGTTCAGATTGTGCTCCTATTGCAATTCTTTGATTGGTTTGTTGAATTTATGTATTCAGGGTTCATCCTAGGTGTTTTTCGCGGGGCGGCCCGCCCCGCTGCCCTCAGAAATTAAAAAACCCACCCCGCCTGCCCCAGTACTATAATTTTGTGCCCTGACATCGAAAAATGCCGCCCTGCATGCCCTTTTCCAAAATGGGTATTATCATATGTAGTCAAATTTTCAAAACATCCGTGATTGTGCGAAGTTTTTTCCCATTCATTATTAAAGTTGCACAAAAGTCACAACAATATTGACAGCCAAATGAATGGGAAATGTACCAATATAACTGGACACCACTAGCTGAACATCCACCCTTTGTCGGCAACTTCCACCCCACAGGGTGAAATCATATCCCTCTGAGCCCGGGGACCCAAGATAAGCTATATACCCCAGAGAGTGTCATTCTCAAGGTTTCTCCTTCCAGGAGTTATTGTTCCCCATTCCTCAGATAAATATTCGTTTCTCCCCAGCCCAGCCATTGATAACAATGAGTTTTATTGCATCTCTGTAAAGTTCCTAGTTGCTTCCTATCATAAAAATGTCTATTATCACTTGCATGACATATGAATATTTAAAGCAAGGTTGTTAAGCACCATTCCCACACAGATCTGAAAATAACTTTTGGGCTGCTGTCACTAGTATTTTATGAACCCTTTATAAACGCTTATACCTCAAAGGCGTTTAAATTATTTTGATCTTGAAAGCCGGTGCCCACATAGATACCTTCCACGGCCGCCCTCAAAGAAAATTTGAAGAGAATTCATAGGTTGCCCTTAAAGGGTTATAAAATCACATAAACACTTTAGCAAAAGCATCTATCCAATCAGGAGATGGGGGAATTCTTAAAAAGGTGGGGTGCAATTCTTGCTAAACTACAGATACTGAGGAAGAAGTTATTTTTTTACGAATTTCTGTAAGGTACAGTTTCAAAATTTATCTACTTGTCCACTGCAAGTGCTCAGACATAATGCCTAACATACATAGAAGGGAGAGAGAAAATGATCGCCAGCTTAGACAAGATGCGTCAAAGTGCATGAAGTTGTAAAGTTTCTTTAGTGCACAGATAAGTTGTTTTTATTCTTATAAAATAATTTAAAAAAATGTGTATAAATCTGAAAATGAAACATGCAGAGCAGCCTTTATCTTAATGTTTGGGGTCCGACCTTGGGCACCTGAATTTCAATGGGCAATTTACTGATATTTTAACACAATTGCATTAATATTGAAAGATTAAATGATATCAACAGTAAAATTCTTTTCTCCCCCCCCGAAAAATTATTTAAAGAAAACTATTCACTGCTTCAGTTGATTAATTTTCAGAAAATTATTCACTGCTTTAATTGTACATTTTTTATTAATATCTCGAGAGCCCCAGATCCTATAAAAACTCTAAATATGGATTGAATTTTAAGTGGCTATATCAAGTTTACGCCGAAATTTCGCTGAAAATTTCATCAAATCCGGTGCTGCAGTCCTTCTCCCGGTGATGCTGAAACAAATACAAACACATATGCAGACAGATTTTCAATTTTATTTATATGGATCTCAATCTCATTAGACACTTGACCTCCTTAATCCCATTAATTCCTTGCAGAGACCACTAATCTCGGACAACTCTAGTTCAACAGTGTTTTGAATTGACTGATGTAACATAAATAGTAAACACTTGGGGGAAAATATTGCTAATGAGCAGTGTGTGGCAATCGTAGCCCAAATAATTATACTTAAAAATATTAGTTTGTAAAAAAAAAAGAAAAAACTTGCAATAATTTATCATATAGGAAAAAGAGTTCTCTAATAAATAATTTTCCAGTCTTCTACTTTTTTTTAGGAAAGGTGAAAGGAGGTGCTTTTGCCTTTTTTCTTTTCTGATTTTGATCTTGTTAATAAAATTCGTTTTTTATTTTATTTTGAGTGTGTGTGTGTGTGGGGGGGGGGGGGGGGGGACAATAGCAATCTCTAATATTTTGATAATATACCTTATAGTTGAAGGTTGCGGCCTCGTCGTCAGCCCGGTTTCGTTTTGTATTTCGGATCGGAGATTCAGTAGAAAATTAGGAGTTTTAAGGGGTCCTTAAGAACAAAATGTGAAGAGTTTCTTGAGGAATTTTTAATGACTGAATGAACTAACTGTATATGTCTGTTTCTTCTATAGCGGGAAATCAAAGCGCCAGACAGCGGTGAAATTTGCTACATAGGTTCTTTCCTACTTCATCATGTGCATCTCGTCAAGATTTTTTTAAAAATTCGTATTAATATTTTAAAAGTAATTAAATTTTAAAGTTGAAATTCCCATTTTCCGTCATTTTGTCAAATCAAATCTATTCTTTTCTTGCCTCTGCAAAGGATAATTTGCAAGCAGGTGCTTTGATTAAATTGCAGACCTTTCATTTCAGCTGAAAACAGCTGGTGACACACATGTGTATTTATTTTTCGGGTTTTCTAAATTTACGAATTCTAAAGATTTCGTCCTAATTTTTTCAAATTTGTATTATATTATCGTTTTGAGTATTGGGTTAAAATTTTATTAAAATTGGATGAAAATTCGTTGAGATAGCAATAATTGTTTGAATTGCTTCTGAATTAAAGGAATTTTTTTGCACCTTCAAGTATTTTCATTTATTTGTGTCGTGACTCACAAGAATGATTTTGGTTCAAAATAGGCGATTGTGTTGTATAATTTGTGAGGTTGTTTACAATTTTGTATATATTCTTTCCAAGATATTGAATTTTCGTCAATGAGTCGTCATTTTCATGTCGTCATCATCAATGAGTCGTCATTGATTTAGCATCATTTTTATCCATTTCGCGAGTTTTTCATTAATTTAGCAACATTTAAAAAGTCTCCAGGTTGGCGACATTCTACCAAATTCGTCACCAAAATCTGGCCAAGTGTTATGGACGAAGAAATAAGTTATTCTTACAGCAAATAATTGACTATTGGCGTTCAAATACAACAATATTACTCAAAGTATATTTTTTCATGAATGGACAATTGGATGAAAATTCGTTGAGATAGCAATAATTGTTTGAATATTGCTTCTGAATTAAAGGAATTTTTTTGCACCTTCAAGTATTTTCATTTATTTGTGTCGCGAAGACAAGAATAATTTTAGTTCAAAATAGGCGATTGTGTTGTATAATTTGTAAGGTTGTTTACAATTTTGTATATGGCGTTGGCCGGTATTTAAGATGAGCAATCATGACTAGCATAGCCGTGTGTGCGTCCATGCATTATTTTATTTTATTTTGTTATAAACGGGTGTATTGTTAAAGCGTTCCTTAGCTTCCTAGAATTTGCCGTGAGTTCCGGTGTAATTCTCATGAGAGATTTGCATCAAAATCCATACGCAACGCTGAGTACACTTGGTTGTATTTAATAATGAGCAATGAATATTTTGTATAAAATTGTTTTCATATTTATCATAAAATTCAGTTAAATAATCAAACATAACTTAATACGTATAATTTTTATAATAAAATTATTTTTCAATAAAATTTGAGGGGTTGGGAATTTGGATCTGGATGCCGCAAATATCCCATTTCTCTCTGGGCCCCTACCCTATGCTTCTTGTTAAGCTTATAAACTTTGCTTAACCATACTTAATATTGAGAAGCAGTGGCATTCTTCAGTTAACAAGTCCCGGGCTCACCATCACCATAATGTACTTGTTTTTCCGGAATAACTCGAGAACCTGTGTAATTAAAAACACTACATTAGTGTACCGCTGTTTTCAGTGGTATATTTTAAGTTTTTGATTTTTAACCCAATCAAATTCGACCTAAGCTCGCCATAGTACTCGTTTTAGGAAAATAACCCTTGAACCGGGGCAATTAGGAAGTCCAAATTTGGTACAGTACAACCTCGAAAATTCGGACGTTTTCCTTTGGGGTTTTTTTTTCTCTTCTTGCCCCGGACTGACAAAGTCGCGGATTTAAAACAACAGGGTAAGATTATTTATATAGAATTATATTTTATAAACAAATACCGTATTTTTCGGTCGACTTTCTGAACCCGGAAATGAAACGAAAGTTTAGATGGACTGCCTTAGATCGGCTCGCGGTTAGAGCGTGAATGACGTTGTTAGTTTTAATCCCTCCTCCCCTTTATTAAGTCACAACTCCCGATTAATTATTTCGAGTAAAATATACATCGTTATTTAAATACAGAATTTTTATTATCAAAATTTCCTTTTCTCATTATTGAAAAAGACATTTTTCTGAAACAATGTAATTTTTAATATTAAACACTTTAAAACATTATCGTAATATTTTATCACAGATTGTTCAAATTAAATCTAAAAATCTCGAGAATTTATATTAACGGTCACGGAAATTTATTTTGCTCACGTACGAATTCCATTCTTCAATGTATTCTGTTTTGTCTTCAGAATCTCCTCCCCCTCCCGATATCTGACGATTTTTTCGTTTTCGTCGAACGTGTCAGCTTAAAATCGACTGTATATTTTGCCTTTTTTGTTTAGAAAGCCATATTTAAATACTATAAATAGCAAATAAATAACTAAATAATATCGTATCGCACAGAACCGAGCAACAAGGTTATTAACACACTCAAAGGGGTCGGCTGCGTTTACGATTAGGAACTAAGCAAATTCCTTTCTTCGCTTTCCCTGCCCCACCACGTCTCGGTGCTGTTAGAATCTAGTAATGACTCATCGTAATTTAAAAAAATCATTGAGAGGAGAGATATTTTTCTTTTTTGGAAAATATATTTATTTTATCTACTGTGATATTTTTTACATATTTGACTATTACTAATAAAGTTTTTACTTTTTTCAGACACATCAACCTTTTTTAAGCATAACATTATATAGATGCTGGAAAATAAATAAAGCTTTTAAGTTCTTATTTTTTGTTTTTCGTTCGTTAATAGCGAAAACGGTTTAAACACATTTACACCTTTAAATATATCGTCAAATGTGCGATCTTTATTAAATCTTCCGGCGCTTCATTAAATCTCGACAAAGCCGATATAACGGAAGTTCTGCACTGTGATGATGATGTGCCAATCGCAAATAAATTGAGTGATGGCGAAATTTGCCATATGATATTAAATAGAAAAAGATCAAAGTAGCGACGATAAATGTGGAGAAGAAAAAATACCCATTGATAATCTTATGCAAACAATCGATCATGCAATTAAAGGTCTTGAACAAAGAAGCTTTATAACCGAGTAGAAATAATGTCCATCTACAGGATAAAGAAAACTGCTTTCCCATAAAACAAAATTAATAAAATAACAAATGTTAATTCAAATATTTAAACGAAATGATAAAATGTAATTTTATCATTTCATTTCGTTCACACATTCTAAATTATTAATTTTTATATTTTTTTTAGAAATTTCTTTTGCCCTATTTTTTAGATTAAATAATATGTTTTGATTAACTTAACTTTTGCCATTATTTTTACTAAAAATAGTGCTTTATAGTGTATTTAGTTAATATTAAATCTGAATTTTATTCAAATTCTATAATCCGGAAAAATCGAAAATCTGGAATCGGCAGACCGGATTTTTGAGGTTGTACTATTTCATTGTTTTCCATACATTTAAGTTATATACATTTCAATAAACTTATATACTAAAAGGGTGCTCTTTAATCTCAAGTTTTCTGCTTTACCTTCTTTCATAATGAACTTACATTACATGAAACGTATATATTATGTTTTTATTTATTTATTTTATATGCAATTTGTAATTATTTACAGTTTTCAGTGTCTTAACATGCAACTAGATATTTTCATTGCTTCTTATATTGTGGATAATATCATTGATTTTAATTTTACATATACCAGCAAAGCCAGCATGCTTTTTTGCCACGCCCGTTCTAAGTACACCACGGTCATGCATAGGAGATAGAAACCGGTGCACATCGACTCCCTGATCCTTTCTTATATCTACAGACCAGACACATGCCAGCCATACACTTCTCCCATTTAATATTACCATTTCTTCCTATCAAGCATACATACATACTATCCCCTAACCAAAGAATTTCTAACCACCGTAATGTAACGCAAATTATTTGCTCTCCCCTAAACTCCTAACAAATGAATATATCAAGTTTAATATCTCAAACTTTTTATTAATTCGCCATGGTTCCTGTATAATTTTAATCAGAGGTTTGCATCTAAAATTCCGGCCACTGCTGCCTTATTTTTATACCATAAATATACTTTTCTAAAAATAATTATTTTAATAAATGTCTTAAATTTTATACAGCATTTTATACTGGTAAAACATGGTTTTATTTTAATTAACAAATTTTAGTATTTTCTTTTATTTATGTGTACCCAAACATTTTTGCTCATAGTATGTTTAGTTTAGATAAAGTAAACATTGGATCTTCAATAAATTTAAATTACTTACATAAGATTGTGTTAATTCTAGTTTTTCTAATAAGTTAATATAATATTACTTTAAATTTTGAAAATTCATTATTCATTTTTCAATGTATTATCATCATTCATTTTTCTATGTATTAGCAATGCAGTTTAAGAAGAAATATTTTCTGTAATTTTTGAATTCGGGAACTCAAAACTTTTTAAGAAGGATCACTTATGTTTGTAACATGTTTTGATTTTGTTTATATACTTTTTTTTTAATGAAGCTCTTAAGTTTTAATTTAAATATAAATTCTGTCCATTTTGCTTCAACTAAAGTTTTTACAATAAACTAATCCTAAAATGATAAAATGCTGGCTACTTACTAGACTTAGTAGCCGTGCACATTACTAGCCACTTTTTGCCAAAATATTGATACCACCTAAAGACTATACTATTTTTTAGCAGCATCAAGCAGTACAATGTACCCTTTTGTTTTAATTTTTAATACTTTTATTTCCATCACTAATTATTTTTATATAAATATGTAAAATAAATAAATTATCTGTATCCATTTTACGTGTGGGCCACATTATGCAATGCATTCTTTGGTTAAAATTTATAATTGTGCCCTTTTAAAAACATGTGCTTCTTTCATATGCAATGTGCCCTTTTATGATGACAATATGCCCTTTTTTGGAAGTCAGCACCCTGCCCTTTTGAAATCCTAGAATGAACCCTATGTATTCATCATCCTAGAATAGCCAATATCTGTAGTGGCGTCAAGAAAGCGTGCTAAGTACTATAATTTTACCAACCTGTATGGAAACAACCAAATTCAGTTATGCACTAGGCTACAATGGACTATTTCGTAATCACAGAATAGGATAAATATAAGTGACATTATTTGTAATAGATTATCGCCATAGCTGCTGTTATCTGCAGTGGGAGCATGACATCCATTTTAAGAATTTCTCCTATAGAGAGATTGAATGAGTATGATACATTGTAGATTTAGAGTTTAGATGCATTGTAGATTTAGAGTTTGGATGTATTGCATATTTAGAGTTTGGATGCATTGCACTGGCATGTAGGTGATATTGGTTAGTACATTTTTCAAACTTATAGGAAAGAATGAATTAAACCCAGGTGAACGTGAAATGTGGATGGAGATTTGGATGTTAAATGAACACAGGGGCAAGTTTAAAATTTTAAAGAAAAAATATTTATTTTTAAATCAAAATTTCCCATCCCCCTACAATTTGCCCCACAGCTGCAGGGAGATCCAAATTGGATTCCCTAAAATTTCAACAATCAAAAGTCTATGAAAAAAAAATATATATGTATACGTGTTCTTGACGGCCCGTCGACCCAGGAGAAAAGGAGAGAACTTGAAGGAAAAATTTGTAAAAATGAACCTGGTAGCAGGGGTATTGTCAGCTTTCAACCATAGCTATGCTTGGAAGAACGGCTCAAGTAGATGCTCCCTTTCAGCAGCCCTGTTCAGGCCCTTTGCAAATCATTTTATTGTCACAGCAAATACTTCACAAATGAGCCCCACTCCCACCGGAGAACTAAAAGTCTCCACACAAGAGGGTGCTCACTGCTTTTCTTTAACGTTTGAGGACCGGACAGTTGGATGGTTGTCCTTTGAAAAAAAGGAGTGGAAATTGCCCAAGAAAGTACTCAGCTGTTTCGAGTACTCCGGTGAACGGGCTCCCTTCTCACCAGGAATTCTGATTTGAGAAGACAGAACTCCCTGTGCAAGAGAGAGCTGCTGCCTTTTTCTAACCTTTTTGAATCTTCAGATGGCTGCCCAAAATGTTGGCTCTGCTAGTCCTGCGATGTGGCCCCCAAAAATTGCTAGGCCGCTCACCTATGTCTTCTCTCCTCTGCAACTCCGTCGAGACTGTCCTTTGCTGCTCTAAAAGTTGGCAAGCAACTCTTTCTTGGGCGTCGCCAAGCATGAGCATTTCTCGCCGATGAGCGTAGAAAACATACAGCGGTCACTGCTGCAACAGGGGGTGAAAATTAACAAGGTGCCAAATGCAAGACTAAACAGAAACACCCGGAAACTGCCTCTGCATGCACAGCTATGCCCCACACGCATAGCCCCCCCCCCCCACATGAAGCATGAAGAAATTACTTTAAAAAAATCAAAATGGCGGCCGTAGGACAAAGGGATGATGCACCGGTAAAAATGGTGCCCATTCATGCAAGGTTTGAAAATACTGAAATTCAAATTCACATTAGCCAAAAGGGGTTAATTTTGATTGCCACCGATCTAAAAAGGGGTTTGAAAACATGATTTAAATGCCAAAAGACTGGAAAATGAAGCTTAATTAACAAAAAGAAGGAAAACTTTTAAGAATTTAGAAAATAAAAGGGGAAAAATTAAGAAAATAATTTAGAAATTTTGAAGAAAAATGGGAAAATTTGGAAGAATAAATGGATTAAAACTTAACATGAAATTCAAAAGCGGCATAACATATTCCACCAAACTTGGGGGGTAAATATTTTTAAAATAAAAATTTTTAAAAACAAAGCCCACAAAAAGAAAAAAAAAATCAAAAACAAAGCACTGGGTGGAATACATAAAACTGGTTGGAAAAATGCTTATGCTCATCAACCTCCTGGAATCATAAATTGCTAAAAATTGATTGTAGAATTTCACAATTGTGAGTTGAAAACATTGTATCTGACCGTTAAACGAGGAGAAAGCAAAAAAAAAAAATTATTTACTTTAAAATCCTAAAATTATAAAAAAACTCAAAATGAACCTCATAGAAGTAAAAAAAAATAAAATCATCTGAATTATCTTTAACTTCAATAAGAACTTCAAACTCAAACAAGGGAAAACACACAGCTCACAAAAAAACTTAAAATCGTGAAATCCCCTCAACCAAAAGAAAAAGCCAAACAACCCCAGTAGTGTGGAGCATGGGCAGTGTGTGTGAAGCCTGGGCAGTGTGACATAAAAATACTATTTCTCATTGCGCCCAAGCATTCCTTGCTTTTCGAGATCGCCACTTCTTATTTACAACATGAGCCGTCTTGGCTTCATGCTTACACCACTCTCAGCTCTGCCATGCACTACACACTTAAAAATCAATCAGTTACAAAATTTTGAATGTAAAATTGCACTGCGCCAAAGTGACAATCTCAAACCATTTAAATTGCCTGGCATACCACAGTTCCACACCCCTCCATTGCACAAATGCAGCACAGCACAACACAATACAGCACAATTCCTCCCCAGGGGATTTGCCTGCCTGAAGGACAACTCAAAACAAATACAAATGTGACTAAGTGGCATAGAACTCAACTATACCAGACTTCCTCAATAAAACACAAAAACAAAATTCTCCTAGACACATTCCTCTAATTCTCATGTGTGGCAAAAATTAAAAGAGGGAGAAAAAACATTTCTCAAAAAGTCTCAAAGAACCAATGGCAATAAAATGAGTGTTTCCGACAGGAGGAGAGTACATCTCTGTACTCCCAAAAAATAGTAAATTGAATGAAATTTCATAACCAGAACTGCCAAAGTTATGCACTCCAAAGACTGGCTAAAAGAGAAAATTAACTTAAACATGAAGGAGTCGAACAAATGAGATCCCTCAAAAAGCTATTATAGGCCCATTGTAGCACACAAACCTGGATGTTCCATTAAATTGTCCAAACTTAATTCCTGTCACATGAGAAATTCTCCTAAAAACACCTTCTCTGCAGCAGTGACTTTAATGAACAAGTGTACTTCCAATAAAAAAAAAATCACTAAAACTCAAAGGTCTACAAAAATTTGTAACAAATTCAAAACTCCTAAAACAGTGAGAATTCAAAATACAAATTCCAACACACAAAAAAAAAACCAAAATATACATTTAAACAAGAAAAAAAAAAGAACAAAATTTAACTCCACCTCCTAGTCCATCAATTAAATCTTAATATTGCCAACTATGACAAGTTACAAAAAAATTCTTCAAAAAAAATTTCTTAATATTAAAAAAGTCTGCTTTTGAAAAGAGAATTCCGCAAGCAGTGAGAAAGAAGAAAAACAGAGTTCCCAATTATTAGGCATTACAAAAAAAAAAAAACTTAAATTTTGATGAAGACTTTGGACCAGCCAAAGAATTCAAAGAGTCGAAACATAAAATTTTGAGAGGAATGTCCCAAGATTAACAACTAAATAACTGAAAACCCAATTTTACAATCTCTTCTCCTACGTGCGAAGAAACGCGCAATCTCCCAGCAACAAAACTTTTAAGAATAAAATATGCTTTTAAACTAAAAATAAATTCACAAAAGTTACACACACACACAAAAAAAAATTCTAAGAAATATTTCTCAAAGAACAATCTCGCATTCATGAAAACAAACCTTCTGAGACTGAACTTGCATGATTAACCAAATAATTACACTACCCAAAGTCAATCGCTTGGCTGAAAGATCATTGACACAAGAAAAAAAAACAATTTTGAAGCATACAAGTAATTCATCCTCAGGAGGAAAGGTGCCAGGGGCGGCTCATGTATAGGCACTGCGGGAGCGACAGTGTTCTCTCTCCCTCGCAGCCTCACATGTAGCTTCCTATTTGCGCATGTGCACAACAGTCAAACACCATGCCGCTGGAACTATGAAGTGTGGTGTTTGACTGTTATGCGCATATACACATAGGAAGCTGCACGCGAGGCTGTGATGTAGAGAGAGCACTGTCGCTCCCGCAGTGCCTATGCACGAGCTGCCCCTGTTCCCCACTAGGAGCACCTTAAAGGTGGGGCATCAAAGCACCAAAGTGAAAGTGTTAACATGGCTGATGAAAATTCATTTACAGCACATTCTCGTGTGAAGACAAATTTTAGCTCTCTAAATGCATGGCTCCCTAAACCAACAAATTCCCCTGAGTGACCATGAACATCAACTGATTAGCCGCACCTTTAATTTCACCCAAAACCAAGAGTTGTGACTAATTACTGAAACAAGGCATCATAAGAAACCTTTTGATCACTGTTCTCCCCCTTTAAAGTTTTGGAAAACAAAATTTAAACTGAAAACTGAACTCAAACCACAATGTTTCAAAAGAGAAAAATAAATTTACCTCCTATAAAATCTAAATTATCTAACAGTTAGGATTATAAGTAGATCTCTTGGCACATTAGATCATTTAAACACAATTAAATACACTGAAAATGACATTATGCATCACTTCAAACTAATAATAAACGTGAGTCCAAACATTTTGCTATACTCAGCACTCTATCTTGTTGCAACGATGTTAGTTATCTCTCTTTATATACTGCTGCCTCAACTCCATGGACTCAACTCAATACTCATAAATAAATCTGACAGTGGGCAAAGGGTCGTGAATCCTTTTCCAAAAATAAAAGCACATAACACAAATCATAGTGGACAAGTAATTCTTCCTAAAAGGAAAAAAGGTGCATTCTCCACTGAACACCTTAAAATGTGAGGCGTCAAAGTATCAAAGTGCACCAAAGCTATGGGCAGATGGAATTTTTTACCACGCTAAAAAGGTGAGAAGGATAAATTTTAGCTTTGAGCAAGGTTTTCCTAATACCTCAAATTCTCAGAATCCCCAAAACAGAGAACAAAACTTATCAACAACAGAGAAATTAACTAAACAGCCAAAAGAATCAAATTAGCATAAACAAAATCTAAAAAAAAAAACACTAAAAAATGCATTACTTAAATTCCCATTAAAACCAAACTGAGGCAAAACTCCAAAGTTCAATTAAAACATTCCACAAAGAAAATTTATCTCCTATCAACAAACCAAGTAAAAAAAATAATTACTTAAATAACAAACTATGATTTAACTTTATTACAGAGTGAAAGAAAATTTTCAACTGATTGTAAGCTTAAAAAAAAAACTCTTAAATCAAAATTTCGAAACAAACTGCACAGCATAGGGCAAAAGAGCAGACATTCTTTCGAAAAAATCCCATTTACAAACTCAATGGAGCTGAAGGTAATTTTAGACTTTGATCAAGCAAGGTATACCTAGTGCTTTGAAGATTATCCCGAAAAAACTCTTTCCAACCTTATCCTACACAACCCCAGGTCCGACTCGAGAGGGGTGCAGTACCCCAGGCGAACCAAAAGAGTGGGCCTCTTTTCTATCATATAATGTCTTATGTAATATATATACATACTATATATATATATATATATATATATATATATGTTCAAATTACAATGTGTTTGACTGATTTGGGAGGGGGGGGGGGGTGTCCTGTGAATTTCTCCCATGTATCTGCCTTGTCTGTATGTGTGTGCCCCATCCCGTCTTAGTACTTTATATCTTACAGCATAGCCAGGCCTGGCACATCAACATGCTGCTAAAAGTTAATAAACCAAGATACTTCATTCCTTTTTTTTTTGCTGATTTAGCAGTGTTTGTACCACACTCATGTAAAGTAAGATTTGAAAATACACATTATTACAGAAAATCCTCGATCAGAAACTTCAAAACTCAAATGTAAAACAACACAATTTTAAATGAAGTATATACACGTTAAGAACAAAATAAATCAATGATTAAAATCCACTTTCCTGGCCTTTCTGTTTGCGAAGTTTTTTATGATGTCCGTTTTTTTATGGCATTCTCAGTGCAGGGGTCCCATTTCAGCTCAAACCCGCGAGATTCTCGCGAAATCCATAAAAAATCTCGCGTAAAAATTTAGACTGCACGAGAATTTCTCCAGTTCCGGCCTAAAATTATTTTTTCCTTCAAATTGGATACCGAGAGATCCGATGCCCGATGACTAGAGAGGCAGAATCGCAGTGGCCAG
This sequence comes from Amaurobius ferox, assembly GCA_951213105.1. Taxonomy (NCBI): domain Eukaryota; kingdom Metazoa; phylum Arthropoda; class Arachnida; order Araneae; family Amaurobiidae; genus Amaurobius; species Amaurobius ferox. Next base: position 14,777,729 of record OX578133.1, read on the forward strand.
GTCGCCATTGGCGACTGAAATTATTACAGTAAGTCGCCATTTCTGGCGACAAAAATTTCTCCAAAATCCTTTCAGTCCCACGGCTCCCGCGGCTGGTAGATTGGTCCGATTGCTTCGCGACCGCAAATCGCGATCAATCGCCTCGTTGTTGCGAATCGCGGGCCAATTGCCGCACGGTCGCAGACCGTGATTCCGTAGCTACGTGTGAATCGCAGTCAATCGCGATTTGGACACACTAAAAGTACTACGTGTTTCTAATTAGCGAGAATATAGAAAACTATAAGTATCTCTCCCGCTTGCGCGGGTCGCAAATTCGATCAAATAAAATTTTGCTCTTTTTTTTTTAGGATTCTTTCACGGATTTGAATTATGCTCTTTCCGAGTACTCCGTATACTCCCGCATTTTTCGTGTTTTGCTCGAGAAATTTTCTTCTTTCCGCGGACGAAAATCCTTTTCCCCGTACACAGTATGTCTACAGGTTAAAAAATCTCGAAAATGAACGAATTTTTTTATCAAAGACATTCCTTTCTTACATCTGAAAATCTGTTTCTCCGTGAATGCGAAAACGACTTTCAAATACAGCGATTCCCACAGTTTCTGAGGCGAGATGACTAATAACTTAGAATATCTTTTTGCCATTTTTACAATATATTTGCATCGCCTGAATTTTTTTTATAATTATATCGTTTAATATACAAAGAATAAAAACCAAACAATTTTTCTACCGTATTATTAATAAAATGAAGGGTTATTTTGCAGCAGCATCACGAAAATCTGCATTTGTATGCGATCCTCGGCATACCTCGTTTAATTTGAAAAATAATTCCCACTTTTCCAATCTGTTTGCATCGACTACAGTGTTTGCAATTGTTTCACGTTTTATATAGAAAAATTATTTTACAAACGTATTATTTATGAAGTAAAAGGCTATTTTGAAAACAAAAGGAAAAAAGTCGACACTTTTCAAACAAAATGGCTAAAATCACATGACTGGCTTGAGATTCAACAAAAGGACGATGCAACCCTTATGTTCTGCAAGTTTTGTAAAAAATACAAAAAAAAAAAAGAATCCATTTTCAAATGGCAAGTCACAATTATTACCTAATTCTATTTGCCTAGTGAAATAGGTTTCGACGATATTCGCCTTCGGCAATCAAAAATCGTTAAAGCTTTTAATTGCTATTGCTGCATGAAAATTGATCATAAAATGATTTTAAAAATCAAAATATAAAGTAAATACAGTCGACTTTTGCAGTTTACAGACAAAAAAATCGTAAATTCGCATGCGAGTCATTTTACATAAAATAACCCATGTAGACGTTTTTATGTCAGCAAATAAAATCATAACGTAAACATGGGGGAAGTCAGGAATTTGAGTATTTTTGCTAACAAGTATGGGGGGGGGGGGAGGTATAAAATTACCAAAAATGTGCTTACTTAATACTTAAACGACTCCTAATTAATTTTTAAAAAGAATGTTTGTAAGAAAGTTAAAAGAATGTTAGTTTTAAGAAATTTAAATGTCGAAAAATATGAGTTATAGTTAATGCTTTCTTTTTTATTACTTTCTAAATTAGCATGGTAAAAAAAAAAAAAATGAAATTTTAAGTTTCTCTCCTTCTGACAGAAAATCTCTCCCAAAATTTTCTGGAAGGAGAGAAATTCTCCCCCTCTTTTCCTGACTTAGTGGGAACTCTGTTTCTCAATGGAAAGAATAGCTTGGCCATTCAATTTTTCCTAACTCATAGTGGATCTAAGGTGTTTTTTGATAAGTTTCAGTTTGGAGAAAACTTCTCTCTCCCGATGCAACAGTCACTGGAGCAGTTAACAGGATCCTGTATGCAACACTCACATTTGGAAAATAATTGAGAAATCAATTTCAATATCTCTAATGCAGTCTTTGTTTCTTCAGGAATTACTTCCATCAGAAGTTTCAGCTTATTTACAAAATCTTCCAAGTCCAGATCGTGGTTCTCACCGGCAGCATCTGTCAATTTAGAATCAAGTGCTTGACAGTGTTTCAGTAGACCTTCATCACTCAGTGACTTTAAAATTGGAAGATTGAAAAGAAATTCAAAAGCTTTTTTGAAGTCATCTAGTTGGGTGAAGCGTATCTCCATAGATGAGATGGCCTGGTCAAGCAGAGGGAGGAAATACTCAATCTTAAAGAGCTCCTCCTGGAGATTTCCTTAAAAGGTCTTTATTATGCTCTGCTTTTTCATCAAAGTGCTTCTTCTTACTTATCCAACGATGCTTAAATTCGACTGGAATCTTTATTTCTTGTGCTATTTCTGTAGCTGTTAATATAGTTGACTTGAATCCTGACTCAGGGGTCCCATTTCAGCACGAACCCGTGAGATTCTCGTGAAATCCATAAAAAATCTCGCGTAAAAATTTAGGCTGTGCGAGAATTTCTCTCTCCTGTTCCGACCTAAAATTATTTTTCCCTTCAAATTGGATATTAAGAAATCCGATGCCTGATGACTAGAGATGCAGATTCGCGGTGGCTAGGTCGCCATTGGCGACTGAAATTATTACAGTAAGTCGCCATTTCTGGTGACCGAAATTTCTCTACAATCCTTTCAGTCCCACGGCCGGTAGATTGGGCCGATTGCTTCGTGACCGCAAATTGCGATCAGTCACCTCGTTGTTGCGAATTGCAGGCCAATTGCCGAGCGGTCGCAGACCGCGATTCCATAGCTACGTGTGAATCGCAGTCAATCGCGATTTGGACACACTAAAAGTACTACGTGTTTCTAATTAGCGAGAATATAGAAAACTATAAGTATCTCTCCCGCTTGCGCGGGTCGCAAATTCGATCAAATAAAATTTTGCTCTTTTTTTTTTTAGGATTCTTTCACGGATTTGAATTATGCTCTTTCCGAGTACTCCGTATACTCCCGCATTTTTCGTGTTTTGCTCGAGAAATTTTCTTCTTTCCACGGACGAAAATCCTTTTCCCCGTACACAGTATGTCTACAGGTTAAAAAAATCTCGAAAATAAACGAATTTTTTATCAAAGACATTCCTTTCTTACATCTGAAAATCTGTTTCTCCGTGAATGCGAAAACGACTTTCAAATACAGCGATTCCCACAGTTTCTGAGGCGAGATGACTAATAAATTAGAATATCTTTTTGCCATTTTTACAATATATTTGCATCGACTGAATTTTTTTAATAATTATATCGTTTAATATACAAAGAATAAAAACCAAACAATTTTTCTACCGTATTATTAATAAAATGAAGGGTTATTTTGCAGCAGCATCACGAAAATCTGCATTTGTACGCGATCCTCGGCATACCTCGTTTAATTTGAAAAATAATTCCCACTTTTCCAATCTGTTTGCATCGACTACAGTGTTTGCAATTGTTTCACGTTTTATATAGAAAAATTATTTTACAAACGTATTATTTATGAAATAAAAGGCTATTTTGAAAACAAAAGGAATAAAGTCGACACTTTTCAAACAAAATGGCTAAAATCACATGACTGGCTTGAGATTCAACAAAAGGACGATGCAACCCTTATGTTCTGCAAGTTTTGTAAAAAATACAAAAAAAAAAAAGAATCCATTTTCAAATGGCAAGTCACAATTATTACCTAATTCTATTTGAATAGTGAAATAGGTTTCGATGATATTCGCCTTCGGGAATCAAAAATCATTAAAGCTTTTAATTGCTATTGCTGCATGAAAATTGATCATAAAATGATTTTAAAAATCAAAATATAAAGTAAATACAGTCGACTTTTGCAGTTTACAGACAAAAAAATCGTAAATTCGCATGCGAGTCATTTTACATAAAATAACCCATGTAGACGTTTTTATTTCAGCAAATAAAATCATAACGTAAACATGGGGGAAGTCAGGAATTTGAGTATTTTTGCTAACAAGTATGGGGGGGGGGGGAGGTATAAAATTACCAAAAATGTGCTTACTTAATACTTAAACGACTCCTAATTAATTTTTAAAAAGAATGTTTGTAAGAAAGTTAAAAGAATGTTAGTTTTAAGAAATTTAAATGTCGAAAAATATGAGTTATAGTTAATGCTTTCTTTTTTATTACTTTCTAAATTAGCATGGTAAAAAAAAAAAAAATGAAATTTTAAGTTTCTCTCCTTCTGACAGAAAATCTCTCCCAAAATTTTCTGGAAGGAGAGAAATTCTCCCCCTCTTTTCCTGACTTAGTGGGAACTCTGTTTCTCAATGGAAAGAATAGCTAGGCCATTCAATTTTTCCTAACTCATAGTGGATCTAAGGTGTTTTTTGATAAGTTTCAGTTTGGAGAAAACTTCTCTCTCCCGATGCAACAGTCACTGGAGCAGTTAACAGGATCCTGTATGCAACACTCACATTTGGAAAATAATTCTTAATTTGAGAAATCAATTTCAATATCTCTAATTCAGTCTTTGTTTCTTCAGGAATTACTTCCATCAGAAGTTTCAGCTTATTTACAAAATCTTCCAAGTCCAGATCGTGGTTCTCACCGGCAGCATCTGTCAATTTAGAATCAAGTGCTTGACAGTGTTTCAGTAGACCTTCATCACTCAGTGACTTTAAAATTGGAAGATTGAAAAGAAATTCAAAATCTTTTTTGAAGTCATCTAGTTGGGTGAAGCGTATCTCCATAGATGAGATGGCCTGGTCAAGCAGAGGGAGGAAATACTCAATCTTAAAGAGCTCCTGCTGGAGATTTCCTTAAAAGGTCTTTATTATGCTCTGCTTTTTCATCAAAGTGCTTCTTCTTACTTATCCAACGATGCTTAAATTCGACTGGAATCTTTATTTCTTGTGCTATTTCTGTAGCTGTTAATATAGTTGACTTGAATCCTGACTCAGGGGTCCCATTTCAGCACGAACCCGTGAGATTCTCGTGAAATCCATAAAAAATCTCGCGTAAAAATTTAGGCTGTGCGAGAATTTCTCTCTCCTGTTCCGACCTAAAATTATTTTTCCCTTCAAATTGGATATTAAGAAATCCGATGCCTGATGACTAGAGATGCAGATTCGCGGTGGCTAGGTCGCCATTGGCGACTGAAATTATTACAGTAAGTCGCCATTTCTGGTGACCGAAATTTCTCTACAATCCTTTCAGTCCCACGGCCGGTAGATTGGGCCGATTGCTTCGTGACCGCAAATTGCGATCAGTCACCTCGTTGTTGCGAATTGCAGGCCGATTGCCGAGCGGTCGCAGACCGCGATTTCATAGCTAGGTGTGAATCGCAGTCACTCGCGATTTGGGCAAACTAAAAGTACTACGTGTTAGAGAGATATTTTATAGAAAACGATAAGTGTCTCCCCCGCTTGTGCAGGTCGCAAATTCGATCAAATAAAATTTTGCTTTTTTTTTAATAGGATTCTTTCACAGATTTGAATTAGGTTCTTTTCGAGTACTTCCCGCATTTTTCGTGTTTTGCTCGTGTTTTCCGCGGACGAAAATTCTTTCTCCTATACAGAGTATGTCTACAGGTTACAAAAATCCTGTAAATGTTGTGAAATTGGTCATATATGCCACAAAAATGTCGCAAAATTTGAACAAAGCCACGAATTTTTTATCAGAGACATTCCTTTCTTACATCTGAAAATCTGTTTCACCGCGATTGCGAAAACTGCGCTCGCATACAGCGATTCCCACAGTTTCTGAGGAGAGATGACCAATGAATATCTTTTTGCCATTTTTACAATATATTTGGATTGACTGCATTTTTTTATAATTATTTCGTTTAATATACAAAGAATAAAAACCAAACCATTTTTCTACCGTATTATTAATAAAATGAAGGATTGTTTTGCAGCAGCATCACGAAAATCTGCATTTGTATGCGATCCTCGGCATACCTCGTTTAATTTGAAAAATATTTCCCACCTTTCCAATCTGTTTGCATCGACTACAGTATTTGTAATTGTTTCGCGTTTTATACAGAAAATTTATTTTACAAGCATATTATTTATGAAATAAAGGACTATTTTGAAAACAAAAAGAAGAAAGTCGACACTTTTCAAACAAAATAGCTAAAATCACATGACTGGCTTGAGATTAAACAAAAGGACGATGCAACCCTTATGTTCTGCAAGTTTTGTAAAAAATACAAAAAAAAAAAAAGAATCCATTTTCAAATGGCAAGTCACAATTATTACCTAATTCTATTTGCCTAGTGAAATAGTTTTCGTCGATATTCGCCTTCGGCAATCAAAAATCGTTAAAAGTTTTAATTGTTATTGCTGCATGAAAATTGATCATAAAATGATTTTAAAAATCAAAATATAAAGTAAATACAGTCAACCCTCGAGTTTTGCAGTTTACAGACAAAAAAATTGTAAATTTGCATGCAAGTCATTTTACTTAAAATAACCCATGTAAACCCATTTTACTTAAAATAACCCATGTTTTTATATCAGCAAATAAAATCATAATGTAAGCATGGGGGAAGTCAAGAATTTGAGTATTTTTGCTAATAAGTGAGGGGGAGGGGAGGTATAAAATTACCAAAAATGTGCTTACTTAATACTTAAACGACCCCTAATTAATTTTTAAAAAGAATGTTAGTAAGAATGTTAAAATAATGTTAGTTTTAAGAATTAAAAATTTAAATGTCGAAGAATATGAGTTATAGTTAATGCTTTCTTTTTTATTACTTTCTAAATTAGTGTGGTAAAAAAAAATGAAATTTTAAGTTTCTCTCCTTATGACAGAAAATCTCTCTCAAAATTTTCTGGAAGGAGAGAAATTCTGCCCCTCTTTTTCTGACTTAGTGGGAACCCTGTGACTCCCTATACTTCCTAAGTTGCGAGACCAATCCTTTGTCAAGTATTACTGCCACATCCAGCTGCATGTCTGGGGCTTGAAGAGTCTTACTTACTTCATTGACCTGGAATAAAACATCATACCAGATGCAAATCCCTACGATGAAATCAAAACATTCAATTTGACTTACAAGTGATTCTGTCTCACTATTTTTGACAGGATCATTCGTGATCTCTACAAGTTCATAAAGAGCATCTAGCAGTTCAAAACAATGATGTCTCAAAACTTTTACACTCTTAATCCTGCATTCCCAATGGGTTTAAGACAAGGGTTTCAAAGTGCAACCTTTGACATATTTGATTAGGATTGTCCATCCCTTTGTTGATTCCGCAAAAATAGTGTAAAGCCGTTGAACATTTCCAAAAAATAACTGCGCTCGAGGGATGCATTTGGCTATATCACCGAGAACAAGATTAAGGTTGTGGCAGCTACACTGGGTAAAAAGAGCTCGTCGATTGATGTCAAGTATCTTTTTCTGAACACCTTGTTCCTTCCCCCTCATATTAGCCCCATTGTCATATCTTTGACCTCTATAGTTCCCGAGAGAGAGTTCTAAATCATCTAAAGTTGATATAAGAACGTTAGATAACCCTTGGCCAGTTGAATGTGTTACTGGAATGAACTGTAGGAACCTTTCTTCTATTTGCACCTCAGGATCCATTGATACAAAACGAATCACCTGAGACATTTGCTCCTGGTGACTGGTGTCAGGGGATGCAATTTACTATGATAGAATAATATTTGGCATCCATAATCATCTTGAGGAGGATGACTTTCTGAACCTCACTCCCAATCTGTTCAATCAACTCATTCAGAACCCGATGACCAAGATAATGAATGTGCATTTTATTGACTTTAATTTGTCAAAAATATTCTTTTATTGTAGGATCAAATTCACTGATTATTTGTATTAATCCTAGAAAATGACAATTGTCTGATTGGAAAACCTTTTCATGCTGTCATCGGAAAGCTAAATTATGTTCAGCCAAGTGCTGAATAACTGCGATGATTCTCGTTAGCACATTTTGCCAATGGGTTTTTCCCAGTTCCAACTCTTCCTGTAACTTCTTGTCTAAAGTGATTTTTCTGTGAAGTCTAGATTCAAGCTCTACTCATTTAATCATGCTTCGTATGTGATTGGAGGAGGACTCATGGGACTGCAAAGAAAAGTGAATGTTTTTGCACTTGTTGAAACCTGATATACACAGTTTACATAATTTGTCATGAGAGGCAGACAAATCAAACAATTTACAACAAAATCAGTACACCTTATCTGCCTTCTTGGAGTAGGTTAACCATTTTCTTTCTTGCTTTTCCCCATTTGAAAGGCTACGATAGTAAAAACAACTAGAGAAATGCCTTGCTTCATTGTCGTTAGGGAAATCAGAATCCGTTACCCTAATGGGACCTTTTTATACTAACAGAGTTTCTTGCTGTCAATTTCCCCCCCAAGAAGGTGGATCGTAATCAAACTCAACCACAGTGTTATCTACTGGTCTTTGAGAGCTGCATGAATCAAAACTATCGCAATCAGTTGAAGATTCCCTTTTCGTATCAACAGACTTATTCTGAAAAATTTCATTAGAACTTGCACCTACAGCTGGCTACATATCACAATCACATCCAACAGTGTGATTTTGTTCAGACTCCATTTGAACTAAACAAAAATCATTGCAATAAGAACTGCTACTTGGGAAGAGTCTGGCTTGTGCATCTATATTTGAACCTGGAGACGCCTCACCATTCTCTTTAGGTTTTGGTTGAACTTGAACAATGAATTTTTTCAGGGATCCAGCTTGGCTTTTGATAAAGTCTTCAGTTTTTTTTCTTTTTTCTAGCCTTTTCAAGCTCCTGACACATACTTTCTGAATTTATCTCTATCACGGCCTGACATGGTGATATTCTACTTGGCGTAACCTGCAAATAAATATTTTATCTTACGATTTTATAATGTTATGGGCTAACAGTTTAAATAATTATATAATAGGAATATTAATAGTCGGAAATAAGAGTGATACCTGTAACCGGAAATTAAGGGAATATAAAATAAATAGAATATAAATGACAGGTAATAAATGGAATATAAATAACAAGGAATAAAGGGAATATAAATAACGAAAAATAACGGGAGCATTAATAATGGGAATATTAATAAAGGAAGTTAACGAGAATATTAACAATATAAATTACTGGGATTGTTAATAAAAAATAATAAAAATATAGAATGGACAATAACAGAAATATTAACGATGAATAAAGGTAATATTTATAACAGGAAACAATGTGAGTATTAATAGCAGGAAAGTCCATGCTTTTCCCGGGCAACGCCATGTAGTTCAGCTAGTATATATATATATATATATATATTATGGGAAGGGGATTCTTAATGAATGTTTTCCCCCATCTTAGTGGGGACAATTGGGCTTGTAAGCCAAAATAAGTTATCAAAAGAAGAATTCCAAATTGGAAGAGTGACTAATCAGATTATTAGTCTGCAATTTTGAATAATAAAGTTTAAGCTAAACCCGATTACCTCACGGTATAATTATCAATCACCTTAATTGGTGCATAAGTCAGTGATGCTGGCTTGTCGTGTGGAAGAAAAATCAATCAATATTAAAAGCATGCCCTGAATCACAAATATTAAATCATAATTTCTTAAAGAATTTTATTATAATAAGTCATGTCTTGATTATATTTATCAGCAATTTGTTGCAACTCCATTACGTATACTCAATACTTTAAAATAAAATTCAAACTAAGGCCAAAATTATATGCACTCATAAATTTATAACATAATCATATTCAATATATCTAATATTATCAAATTCATTAATATGGTATTTATCAATACATTTTATATATATATATATATATATATATACCTTCATTAAAAAAATGAATTCTTTCTCTTACATATACAGTCAAACCTGTCTATAACGATACTTTAGGGACCGAGAAAAAATATCGTTATAGACAATTTATCGTTATAGACAGGGCTAAACTTGCTACAGTCTATAATGGAAGTTATTTAACATGGGATGGATGTGACGTTATTATAATAATATATGTTGAATTTGCATTACTGAATAATACTAGTGAGGGGAAACTTGAAGGAACGGCTGCAGGCATTCTTCAAGGCACACAACTGGGTACTATAGGCGCTCCTTCTTTCCCAGACAAATGGGGGTGGAAAAGACTGGTACAGCAGTTGAACCAGCACCGTTCTAGAGGAAGAGATTTTCAGTGGTACAACTGTTGTACCTCTGTAAGGAAAAGGTTAAATGAAAATTTCTATATATGACACTCATTATTTCCTAATTTTATTCCATAAAAAAAAAAGTACTACTCATCCCAAAAATAAATTATTCAAAGACCAGGTGCCATTCCCTATAGCATACACACAGAAATATAAAAATACATTTTGCATTAAAATTTCAATCAAAAATTTATTCATGTAATACTGATTACTTTAAAGAAGAAATTATTTGGTTGGACAGCTCAGAAAAAAAAACATATTTTATTCAGTGGACAGACCCGGCAGAACCATAAGAGGTTACTGCACCAAATATGTGATGCTGTTTTCGGTTCACAAAGAAAAAAATATTTAATTTTACTTTAAAGTAATTGCATCTTTAAAATTTACATTATTTATTCATTACTCTTTATCTTTATATCTTTAAAACATTGAAACATTACATTTAACCCTTTCGCGAAGGTGGCATTCCGGAGCTTTCGCGGCCCAAAAGACGGAGCGCTTCGCTTCCGAACTGGTCCCAAAGGACGGCACATTTTTTGTGCTAAGCCTAACTCTAAAAAAAATTCACTAAAAATCACCTATTCAACACAGAAATCTACTTTTTTCAGGAATAAAAGAAATATTTATTTTCTATTTGATGTATATTTTTCATACAAATCTGAATACAAAACACTCGTTAGTTGCTCCCATTCTTTTATCCGAAATAAACGAATAATTTCACTGCCTCTAAACCCCCCCCCCCAAAAAAAAAAAATACTCTCTTATATTCCTATGATTCACCAACGAAATCATAACGCTGAAATAAAAATAAAAACCGAAACTCAATTATAAAATTGTTGATGCTACGAGAATTGCTCTGTCTGTTTATGTTACAAAATGATGTTTTCCACTCCAAATGGAGAAATAATTCATTCGATCCTCTTCTGCCAAGGTCATGCCTCTGGAAAATACATTGAAGTTAGTTCCATGGACAAGTAGCGCCATCTAGTAGACAAATTAAAACGTTCAACGAGGAGGCATGTATGAGTGCCACTCTCCGCTTACTGTAAAGTTTCCTCTGTCACGAGTGCATGCCGTTCGTCCTTGAATGCAAGTTCGCAGCTGGCACGTGGGTGCGCCGATCGTCGCGAAAGGGTTAAGCATTTAATTAGAATTAGGTGATAGTGATTAGTACATTTTTCAAACTTAACTTATAGCAAACAATGAATTAAACCCAGATGAATGTGGAATGTGGACATTGGCGATTTGGACGTTAAATGAACACAGAGGCAAGTTTAAAATTATAAAGAATAAACATTTGTTTTTAAATCAAAATTTCCCACCCCTGCAATTTGCCCCACAGCTGCATGGAGATCCAAATTGAATTCCCTGAAATTTCAACAATCAAAAGTCTATGAAAAAAAGATATATGTATAAGTGTCTTTGAGGGCCTGTCAACCTAGAAAAAAAGGAGAGAGCTCTAAGAAAAAGTTTGTAAAAATGAACCTGGTAGCAGGTGTATTGCAAGCTTTCAACCGTAGCAATGCTTGAAAGAACTGCTCAAGGAGATGCTCGTGAGGTGACATGTGAAAACCGATTTTTAAAATTTGAATTATTATTTTTGTTATTTAATGTTTTATGTGCTGATGTGGTGGCCGAGCGGTCAAAGAGGCAGGCGTTTCCTCGTGATGGCTCGGCTGCCAGATTGCGGGTTCGAGTCCCGCATGCGGGCATGGATGTTGTAATGTCTTATTTGGGGCAGAAGTCAGACTTCTACCTTTGGGTGCCCCGGGTCATTAGACTAAACTGAAGCAATGCACTTAATCTTCCTTAAATGTAATGTTAGGACACGACAACAACAACAATGTTTTATGTGATTTCGACCTTTTTTCCCCTTTTTACTCCACCATCTAGATGTCGTAGAAAAAAACAAATCACACGACTGGAAAAAGCAGACAATTACGAGTAAAAATATATCAGTTTCAAATCTCTGGGACAAATAAAAGTCACTTTCGGCTCAAAAAAACGAACTTTTGTATTTAAATCCTCGCATCGGGAAAAGTACCGAGAATTTCGACTAATAATTTACATTTTTAGAAAGCTCAAACATCAAGTATTTTTGCAAGTCCAATCTGGTTAAGAAATAATAAAAAATATCTGCAGGATCAGGATTTTAAGAATTTCCGAATTTCAATTTCTCAGCAAAACCGCTAAAGGAGTTTTTCTCCCACATGCACACGCAGATGTACGGGAGGTGGAGGGGATGTCATGGTGTTTCCATGGAGAAACAAATAAATAAAAAGAAAGTTATGGAAATTGTGGATCAGGTTAGAAAATTAAGTTATATTTGATGGAATTAAGAGCTTATGTGGAATTAAGCTATTATGGAATTGAAAGTTATAGAGATTGTGCATCAGGTTAGACGTTATATTTTAAATGATGGAATTAAGAGCTTAGCATATGGTCATTATAAAATTTAAATGATTAAATTATGGTGGATTGAATTGTGGTGATGTATTGTATACATCGGGTGGTGGTAACAGTATACAGAGTGAAATTATTATATTTATATGAAATTATTATATTTATTAAAAAATTACGTTATAAGAGCTTAGCATATGGTCATTATAAAATTTAAATGATTGAATTATGGTTTTAACATCATTAAACTAAAACAAACTTTGCTAACTCCACGGGATTATCACAGTTCACAAACATTAGAATAAATTCACTTTACAAATCAATTTTCAAGAACTTCATTATTAGTTTTAATGTCATTAAACTAAACCAAACTTTGTTAACTCCACGGGGTTGAGGGTGTAGCAGCCCAGTGGTTATCGTGCGGGAATTGCACTCGGTAGACTTTGGTTCGATTCCCGCCACTGCCAAAACTGCTGCCGTGTTCACACGGAGTACGATCACGTTAAAAATGTGGATCCGTAAGTCCTCCGAGAGGTTGATGGTAGGGAAAGGAGGGTACGGTCCCTGTAGATGCCTCCCCCACTGGGTTCCAGTCTAAATTGGGTGGCACTCCCTGGCCATCCAATAGTTACCTTACACCTTTCTGGCAGGTGGGATGGTCTGGGTCTCAACAACAACTCCACGGGGTTATGGTGCCAGTGAGTTTGCCACGGTCAGAATTTTCAAGGGTAGCGAACAGGTTGGTCACCGAAGGCGGCTAGTAACTAATAAAACTAAATACTTTAATACATTTGCTTTTGTTTCATGACATTAATCCTTGTCGCCATTTGTAGTGTACTAAATATAAAATTACCTCCATAAGAAAAAACATATTTATTATCGGATACGTTGTATTTACATCAGGTTAATATTTAAACTTCTTTATTTAGATTAAATTCAACACACACTGATGTTATTGCAGTTGTCATAATGACCAAGGCTTGATTCCTAATGCATAGATATCAGTAAACATATCTTAATTGACACCAGAACAGCTTTATTTTCTTTCTTCAGCATGAAAAATAGCAATTTTGATTAAATTTCCCCTCTCGCCCACCTATATTGACTTCCTTTTGTCACTTATATGAAGGAATATCATCTCAAAGAGATTTATATTTAAATCGCCTTATGTCGCTTTAAGAAACCTAAATAGCCCAATGATAAGAAGAACAAGAAAGATCAATCATGCTTAAAGTATTGATTATGAAACACTTTCCAACTTCAATGCAATTTTATTTAAACATGTCTAAAATGCAATACATTCCTTGGTAATATTTTAAAACTTATCACAATACTACATTAATGTATTATATTTGAAAACTTAAACAATCATCGAAAAAAATGAACTTCATTCAAATGACGGCATTGAAATATAAATTGCCTGGTTTAAACATCTCTAAAATGTGATACATTCCTCGGTAATAATTTTAGAATTATCATAATAATGATAATTTATTATGTTTGAAAACTTCATCGAAAACAACTGAAATTCATTCAAATGACTTCATAGGAAAAATAACATGCCTGGCTCTCTCTATAAAAGCAGCATTTCAATCATAAATAATTTCCCATTCATGTCATTCATCACAATACTATAATAATTTATTTTATTTTAAAATTAAGACCATGGAGCTACAAGTAATTTAAATCTATGCTTAAAACTTCATCGCAAAAAATCGTCCTTCTCTCGGTAAAGTCAATGAATATTTCATTCATATCAGCTATACAGACTCCATGGGCTAAATAATTTTGTGTTAAAGAAATACAGCAATTCTAATACAACTCATTCTACATATTTCGCTCTTTACATTTTACATAGGTGAAAAATAGGCTTTGTTGTAGAAATAATCAAATTTGGATGAGCATTTAAACTCAAATATATTGTATTGTAATTGCGTTGTTTCAGTATGTAGATGCACAGAATTTAAGCAAAAATAAAGTGGTTTTAGGACGGATACAACACTCAATATGAATTAAAAAGAACTTTAAAACTCACGATTTTGAGACAAGATGGATGCCATATATCATTTTGAAGTGGGTCATGTGATCTTTTCATATCATGGTCACATGATCGCTTCATATAAGAGGTGTTATTATTATTTTAATGTTTATTTAAAAAACTACTGAATATATTTCGCTGAATTTTTTTTATATATTTTATGGGACAATTTGAATATTACCTAAAATTTTCGAAGCAATTTGTGAATTTTAAATCCGCTTAAAAAATGTTTGGAAAATTAGGTCCCATAGGGTTCAATGTATTTCATTTTTTCATCCCGGGTTCAATCCAAAACTAATTGCGTGATATTATTCATTTATATTCCCATAAGTCCTACAGACCATCTGAACAACATATTAAAATTTCATTTTGATTAAGTCATTTTTACGGCAGTTATCGTGCTAACGGACAGACAGTCAGACAGAATGAACAAAGTCATAAACACTTTTCAACTTTGTTGTAAAGTGTTAAAAATCATATAGTCTATAGTCTATTTGGAACATTTTGATGATATTAAGCAAATTGCTGATTACAATTAGCAATGATATTGTATACAACTGGGCATGGGTTCAGCAATTTGTGAACAATAGCTGCAATAGCGTTGCCAGAAAATATTTATGGGGGGGGATGACCCCAATTTCCCCCCTTGGTGATGCCACTGAATAGCTGAATGATTCTATTATCTGTGATCACAATAAGTGTTATTGTACTCTTATTTTTTTTTATTGAAAAGTAAAAATGCTGACTTAGAAAGGAGTATATATATAATGTATATTTTTGTTAGGCGTATTTTATATATATATATATATATATATATATGCAGATGTAGAAATTAAGTTTTAAACCATTTTTGTATGTAATTTTACAGTTGATCACAGTAGAGTTAAACTGCAACGAGGTGATAAAGATTATATTAATGCAAGCCTTGTAAATGTACCATCTGCTGATAGGTCTTACATATTAACGCAAGTAAGTCTGCTTTAAATTATTTGTATTTTGAAAAAAAGTATTTTAATTTTATTCTAAATGATGACTGATTTATAGAGTAATGACCTTGAAACATAATGACCTTGAAACACAGCTGAATGTTCTTGATGTTCCTGACTGAGTGTCATGGTGGCATTTTAACTTCTGATTAGTCATGGTGGTTTGACAGGATACCTATTTCATATCAGTGTCCTACCTTATCGAAACTATCCTCTCTGTGGAGTAGATGAAGTATTGGAGAGAGCACACATTCTTCAATGCAAGGCCCTGTGCAGAGTTTTAGAGACGAAGAGATATTGGAAGGCGAAAGGCTTAATGATACAATTACTTTTCTAGCTTTATACATTACTTGTTTTTCATCTATTGTTCTTTTGTCAGTTACTATTGTTATTAAGGAATTTTTTTTTAAATATGAGAGTAGTTAAATTGTTTGTTTACCCCCCCCCCCCCTCCAAGATTATTAGTATGTTTTTCAATGCACCATAAAATAAATAAGAATTGTAGTTAGAGGATATGTGTAAACATGTTGCTGTTATATATGGCTTTATTGGAAATCAATCCATTGCATAACTGGCACCTACCTCACAATGACACAAAGGTAGAAAACAGTTTAATAAACTAACTAAAGAAGAATATTACAAATTAGACAAACACAAAGCCCAGTGAGAAGAGGTCGAAGAAGGGGTCGTGACCTCAGGAACAGTTCATATAAGTTCTATCTTCCCAATACAGTCTGCAAACATTACCTTGCTGCTGGGAATCAATCTGTATAAACATTATTACTAGAACTTTTTATTAACATGGAAAAGATATAGGGTAAACTCGACTAATATGTAGCACTTAAGAGGAAAATCATTTAAAATTTCTTTCATAGCCAAAGTTTTACTCAAATTTAATATTATTGTTCCTAAAATATTTATTAATGTATGGGATATGATTGGCTGGTGATCAGGCAATGGTACAATATGGTGCAATTCCCCGAAAGTGGGGATTTCCACTTTTTGGTACTGATCTCTACCATTCCTGGGATTGATACAAATCTGTAATAAAATTTTGTTGGGATGGGCCAAAGCCAAACAGAGACCAATGAAGTGATGTGTTTAATTATTCTTGATGACAATCCTCAATCTCCAGAGGCAGGAGTGCTGTAGACTGTAGTACCAGCGGGGAATTTTGCATTAAAAGGGTGTGGTGGTACAGGGGTGGTCGGTGTCAGTTTGCTCCTCGGGGGTATCATGCTGAGGAGAGAAATATGGACTTCTGGAATTCGGACCTCTTTGAGCTTAGGCTACCAATAGGGGATGGATGAACAAGGGAAGTTTAAGGTGTAGGATTAGGCAAGGCCCTCGCTATGATTACTGAGGCAAGGGGGTGATATGATGTATCTGCAGTGCATGGTACATTTT
The DNA here is from genome assembly GCA_951213105.1 of Amaurobius ferox. NCBI lineage: Eukaryota > Metazoa > Arthropoda > Arachnida > Araneae > Amaurobiidae > Amaurobius > Amaurobius ferox. Next base: position 14,794,628 of record OX578133.1, read on the forward strand.
GATATGAGTCATGGTTGTTTATTTCCTTTCTTCTAATCCAGCCTCACGTCTTGGAAAAATTGAGTACAAAGTTGTTTTTTTTCATGCCTGTTTTTTGTTCTCTGGCGTTCCTCTTTTGTTTGTTTCTTCAGATGTGGAAAGCAAATGTTTTGTTTTTACAATTCTTTTATTTCAACAATCTTTTCATAGACTTTTATTTATTGAAGTATGTGTTTTTAGTTTAGTTTTCGAATTTTGTTTTTAAATCGTTCATGTGGCAATTAAAATGACGAATATTGTTTCTGATAGTCTGAAGTTACCCGACATTGGTAATCTTTTTCAAACTTTTTTGGTTCACTTTTTGGTTTTTTGGTATAACTTTTTCATTTTGAAATTCAATTTGGCAGTGAAACTCCAAAATTAGAAAATGGTCCATTGTGGTCCAAATTATGCATTCAAAACTCTACCACCCATTTTTTTTCTATTTTACATAAAACTATCACTTTATGGAAAATGCTTTAAAAAAACAAGGATCTAGAAAAAAAAAATGAATTTTAAATCATTCATCGATGATCATCTAGAACAGTGTTTTCAAATTTTTTTGGTCGCGGAACCATTTTTAATTTACACAAAACTGTCAAGTCATGGAACACATTTTAAAAAATGCTGATTTAAAAAACATAAATTTAGATATAATTGATTAACAAAGTCTGTAAAATTGAAACTTGTTAATAAAAAAACTGATGTGTTTGTTAATGACAGCATATGTAAGAAAAAAAATTCTAAAAGAGAAATATCAAATTGAATTTTGTTATTTTACATGTATAATTAGTGAATCAGTACCAGGATCTGGGAAGACTTTTTACATAGTATTTAGTAACCCGTTCATGACTCGAGTGATGAAAGCAGCATTTCTGCTGGCTTGCGCACAGCAAGAATCATCTGCTACTCCAGGCCCGGGCACTTTTTGCAGCTAAGCGTAACACAGCAAAAATATCATATTAAATCAAGTTTACTTTGAAATACGTCTACAAATCAACTTTACTTTGAAATACATCTACAGTTAGATTGTCATATAGACACCAACTTACCGATTGAATGAGTAATTGTTTAGCAATTTAAAATTAAATATAATATGAAATATAGCAGAAATACAGTTATAAAGCAATTAAATGAAAACTTAGTTCTAAACTCAAAAATCTAAATAGTCCTACGAATCTAAAAATAGCACTTATTCTAAATATAACATTATTAAAAACATATTTTATATATCCTGCAATTTTTTATGTAATCAGATATCTCTGTATTGAATGTTTTGTAAAGTATGAAATTTTCAAAACAAGGTTCAATGCAGAGTCCTGCGTTGCAAATTTTACACTCATAAAATGATTACTTGTAGCACTTTTCTTTCAGGGAATTTTTAAAACAAACTATACACCTTCTTCGAGATTTTTCCCCATTTGTATTAACATGTAAGCTAGAAGAATGTTGACCAGTTAACCGTAAAGAATTAGTCACTGGAGAGGTTGATTTTCCCGTTTTAAGTTGTGTATTTTTTTTTTCAATAATTTAATAAATAACCCTAGATTTAGACTCTAACATTGTAAGCTGTTGGCCAGTTTGTTTCGTAAACAATATATGTGAATTTAATACTGTTATGTCTAAGAAACCAAAGAATAACTTTCAATACCATTTTATTGTTTTTCTGAAAGCTGAGTAATCATGCATTACTAAATCTCCCTTATCTATTCCACCCATATTCTTATTATAATCAACCACGCAATGTGGTTTCAAAATATCTTCTTGTGTGTTCCTATCTTTTTTGCCAATGGATACTATATTATTTCCACGGAAAGTTGTTAACATTACTACATCTTTTTTCTTATATATAGCAGAAATACAGTTATAAAGCAATTAAAGGAAAACTTAGTTCTAAACTCAAAAATCTAAATAGTCCTTATTTTTGAACCCAAAAATATTTACGCTTTTCTTCTGAAATGCTAAAATTTGATTTTTTTTAAACTTCCGAGGTAAGTTTTTAGGCATGCCTTTCCTGTGCTTCGACACAGTGCCACAAACATTTGTTTGATTCGAAATAAGGTGTAATGCTAGTTCCAGAGAAAAAAAAATCTGTCAAAATACAGATTATATCCTTGACCTGACAAGTCCGCTAATAAAGTCTTTACTACCCTTTCTCCATACAATCTGCTTGTTTCCAAAAGTTGTGTCTTTCCCTGTATACACGAAAATGTTCCATATGTAACTTGAAATTGACTTACATAGTTTATAAATTTTAATTCTATATCATGAGCATTTTGATGGAATATATTGCCGAAAACCTAAACCTCCTTTTCATGCAAATAAACTTTCATCGATACAAATTTCCTCCCCCTCAACATGCTAAGCATGCCACACATGACCCTTCAGTTAAAATAAGCACAAAACAACTGCCATGATAGAAATATTTCCTTTAAATATCTCAGTCGACATGCCTTTTAAATTACCAGACTACTACAAATGATTGCACATGTGACAATGATTGCACAATGATTGCACATGTTTGTTTATATTATCAACTTAGTGAGCATCCTAATGAAAAACAGAAAACGAAACTGAAATATAAAGGTCAATGATCCAAGGAACTAGCTCTGCAAAAATTAGAGTTCTAGCGCCATTTAGTATTATTTAAAATCATTGGTAGAAACATTCTAGTTTCCCAAATGCACATTTTCATTGATCAGCTCCAACAGCCATCTCACTTTTGAGGCAAATTTGCACCATCAGGCCTAGGAACGAGGAAGCTCTCTGAGGCATTATATGGCTCGCTGGTCTCGAAGAGGTTAATGGACTTTTGGAAAAATAAGTCTTACAGTATTTTTTAATCTTATTTTTCAATGCAATGAATGAATGAGTCCATAATTTGTTGTATTTCTATTAAATATTCCATAATTTGAATTCTTAAATAAATTTCAATCTATGCATAGTTTAATTTACCATGTTAAGTTTCTACTGGCAGTATACAGTGTGTTTGCACAAGTTCAGACTTCTTGTGTTTAATGTCTTACAAAGTTCAGCTTTTTCTGGTGGAGGGACTGTACCATGTTTGGTGATACTCTCTCTATATATATTTTAAAGACTAATATCCTTATGCACTGACATATTCCACAGCAGGTTGGGTAATATTCCAGTCTACTAATTGCTAGTCTAGGGAAAATGTTGTTACAAATAAAGGAACATACATACTAAGACAAAAAAATTGATGCGTCCCGCAAAATAATCCGATAGTAATGAAACTGTACATGCAAACACATGTCGACCGAATATGCAAATGATAAAAAATTTGCAGCCAATGAATGAATAGTCGGAACTTCAGTGCATTGAAACTGAGCACCATGGTGGTGTATATTAAGAGTGAACCTCGCTTTCAGGAACAAAACGTGCAGTGGATTTCAATTGCATTTATGTACTTTGTAACAATGGCTCGCCGGCGAATTCATGACCACTTATGCATATGAAGGAGTTTGAAAGAGGGCGTGCAGTCAGACTGCTTGAGTCTGGATGGGCACACCGACAAAGCGCTTGGCATTTGGGTAGGAGCAATGCAACAATTAGATGATGTTGACAGAAATGGATCCGGAATATCAGATTTCATTGGCAAGTGGGCAGCGGATGGCCTAGAGCGACAACAGAACAGGAAGATAGAGCAATTGTTAGAGCAGCTGTGACAGTACGAGATTTGCCGTTATCAACTATCCAACGTATGACAAACATGAAAGTGACCACCCGAACCATTAATAGAGGACTACAGGAGCAGAATCTATACTCGCAGTGCCCATTACGCCGCCTACTACTGACCAGTATGTACCATCAACAGTGATTGCAATGGTGCCGGGCTCGATCAACGTGGAATTGTTCGGATTGGGAAAGAATTGTCTTCAGTGATGAGTCTCGTTTTGAACTGAGTCCTGATGATCAACACAGATGTGTCTGGAGACAGCTCGGACATCATCAGGATCCTGTTCTTACTGTCACCTGCCATACGACCCGACAACAGGGAGTTATGGTCTGGGGTGCCATTTCATTTGATAGCTGGACCTCTTTGGTAGTCCTCCGCGGCACCATCACAGCACAGCGGTACGTTGCCAACATTCTACTACCCGTTGTATTACCATTTCTTTCGTGACACCCTGGGCTAACTTTTCAGCATGATAATGCCAGGCCACACACAGCATTCCTCTCTATTGATTGTCTGCATGCTTACGACACACTTCCATGGCCAGTCAGATCCCCAGATCTCTCACCTATTGAGCACATTTGGGCCTAGATGGGGCATTTCCTGCAACCATCCCAGAATGGAGACAAATTAGCTCATCAATTGGAGGCCATTTGGAATGACACCCCTCAGAACACCATCCGGGAACTTTATGTATCAAAGTCACGTTGGGTAACAGCTTGTTTCAAGGCCAGAGGTAGACCAACGCCATATTGATATGCTCACTTTGTGTAGATCTTTCAGTTGAATAAATTATCTAATTGTTCTGAAATTCTAATCATTTCCTTTTCTGTACATCCGCATTACATGTACCAAATTTTGCCTCATTTGGATAATTCTTTCTTGGTGCATCAATTTTTTTGTCTTAGAGTGTATGTGATGGACAGGAAATGACAAAGTTGTCAAAAGTTCCAAAATGAAGTTTAAGGCATTGTTAAGTACAGCTTTTCAGGCTGATTTTAAGAAATGAAACTGCATGCCTTTATAGTAATTATAAATAACTCTTCTTACAAATCATCTACTGTATGCTAAACATTACAATATAAAAGTGTATAACTACATAATTTTAAATATTTTCAATCCATGTATTTAACTCAACAGCCAGGTGTAGTTATAACATATCAATATAAACTTTATTATAGACACCTGTCATTGATGAAAATTTTTTGGCCACTAACTTATCTTGGTTGGCTACTAAATAGTTTGTTTTTCACCGCCACTATTAAAAATTTTGAAGATGACTTTTTTTTTAGAATTATTGGTAAGAAAAAATAGTGGATGGCCTCCTTATCTATAAAAAAAGCAATAAATTATTGCAAACTGGTTTTCATTTTGGGATAGTAAAGGATAAAAGGATAATATGAAAAAGCAAAGTGTAAGGAGGTACAATCTGTATTGGAAATTTCAGAATTGGTAATTTTGTTAAAAAGTAAAACCTAAAAAAATCTACAATTTAATTGTTTTAGTAAAAAATGGTTTTAAAATTGCCCCAGAAAAGTATTTAAATAATGCATAGTAAATGGAATTTTTTAGGATATCCTAGGAAACAAATATCATGAATATGTAAAAAGTCCTATAATAAAAAAAAATTGTATGATTTTGAACAAAATAAGAAATGAGCGACCATAAATGCTTAAAATATTCAAAAAATGAACTGAAAATAGATCAATTAAAAACTTCTGTAAATTTGGCCAACTTTAAAGAAATGTAAAAAATGAAGAAAACTAAAGGACAATGATTTAAAGGTAAACTTAAAATTTGAAAAATTAAGATAAAACACCAGAAATAAATTTTAAACCTTTAATAAATGGGTCAGTCTATATCAAATTAACACAAAAACGTGACTCAACCGTTTTATTAAACTTAGCTTGGATAAACTTAGTTATCCACTCATATGACTCTGCAGAATTTTACCTCCAAATTTTCATTAGTTTTTTATTTATAAAAATTTGAAATTTGGAAAATCAGGCAATTTTTTATGATTCTTGACATCAAATGTGTATATTTTGATCTAATCTACCGATTGTGGTGAAATAAGGCTTATTTTGTAACTTAAGGTATGACTTTTCTCGCGATGCCACATGACACGTTAGCCCCTTGTGGTAAAATGATGAGCTACACTCATCATTGGTTTTCCATGACATACCTTACAATGACAAGTTACACTCATCATTGGTTTTTCATGCCATACCATACAATGATGAGCTACACTCATCATTGGTTTTTCATGCCATACTGTACAATGCCAAGCTACACTCGTGATGTGACTAAAGTTACTGTTGAATATGATAATAATTAACTTAGTTTAAAATTTCAAGTGTATTGAATCTGGCAATATTGTATACCCTTTTATTACTTGTGGTAAGATCATTATCACATATTGTTTACTGTTACAAGTCACAACTAAATTTTGTAAGTCAGTCAGATTTCATTCTTGCAAACATTAAGTGTGAACATCGGGCAATATATATTTTTACTAAAGGAAAAACGTGTTGTGAAAGAAACACCATAATGGATAAGAGTAGTGCAGACTTTGAAGATCAAGGTGATTGCAGCGATTATAAAGAATCAGAAGAAATAAGTATCTATTTACCTGATACTGATATTGAAAGTGATGCTAGTAAATATTACCAAGAAGGTGAAAATGTGCTAGGCGACTAATAAGTGATGATAGTGAATTTTCTGGAAGGGCAGGTACATCACCAAAAGAATGGATTTGGAAGAAAATAGATAATGTGCCTAAAATAAAGAAATTTATTGAAATACCTGGTCAAAAACCCAGGCCGTCCGGCTCATCCGAAGACATAGAGCAGAAAAAATCTGTGGCCGGATTGAAATACCTGGTGTAAATGCTCTGATTTTGTGCAAATTAGGTGCTAATCCTAAGTCATTAGAGGTTTTTGAAGAAGTGTTGAATATGAACTTTTAGGAAATATTATCAACAGAAACTTATAGGTACTCGGAACAAGAAATGAAGAAAGAACATTGTCTCAGCAAGAAAATAGATGTAGAATGGTTTCCTGTAACTGTCTACGAAATAAAAGGATATTTCGCGCTATGCATTATTATGTTATAAATAAAAAAATCAGATTTAAAAATGTACTGGTTTAAAAGGCCAATAGTACATATGCCAATATTTTTACAGACTATGCCTCTCAGAAGGTTCTTAGCTATATCACGCTTCCTGTATTTTGCAGATAATGAAAAAGCTAATGATAAATTGAAAAAGATTCGAAATATAGTAAATTATTTGAATGATAAATTTACTAATCTTTACACTTCAAAAAGTAGGATATCTATAGACGAATCATTGATGAAATATAATGGTTGATTAAATTTTGTGCAGTTTATTGCATCCAAGCGAGCAAGATTTGGAATAAAATTTTATAAACTGTGTAAGTCGGAGTCAGGATATTGTAGCCAGTTCAAAATATATATCAGTCAGGACAAGATTGGTGATATGCCCAATGCCCGCATCAGAAAGTGTGGTGATGGAACTATCAAAGCATATATTAGGGAAAGAAAACACTCTATATTTGGATAATTGGTATTCATCTCCAAGTTTATTCCTAAATTTGTTGAAAAACAATATGAACGCCTTAGGAACTGTACAAAAAAACAGGAAAAACATGCCAAAGGAACTTTCAAAATCTAAACTGAGAAAAAGGAGAAGTTCGAAGTCTCTCCAGTCGAGGTTTACTAGCTTTGAGATGGTGTGACAAAAGGGATGTATATATACTCAGCAGCAAACATTGTAATGCTGACATCTTGGATACGGGGAAAAAGAGAAAGAGGAAAGATGGAGACGAGGAGAATGTTTTGAAACCAAGTTGTGTGATTGAATACAATGATCGATAAAAATGATCAACAGTTGGCATGTTTTCCAGTTATTCGAAAATATATGAAAGGATGCAAAAAAATATTTTTTTACATGCTTGACATTGCACTCAACAATTCATATGTTTTATATAAAAAAAATCAACAATACGAGTAAAAACGGAATTGGGAGATTTCGATTGGACATAGCAGAGCAAATTCTAAAAAAAGTTACACTGCCGGATTATAAAACTCTTGGATGTCCTTCGTATAGTGACACCCCAGCAAGGTTGAAGGCCAAAAGATGGGGACATTTCCCAGAATACATTCCTGCAACTCAGAAGAAAAGAAAACCTACTAAAAGGTGTTGTGTGTGCTACAAGAATAAAACTAGAAGTGAGACTCCCTGGCAGTGTAAACAATGCAGGATTCTTTTGCACCTACCAGAATGTTTTGAAAAGTACCACACATTTGAAGACTATTAGCTGTACCTTATTTAAGTTTTACTTTGAATTTTTTTAATTTTTGCCGTTTTTGATATTCCACAATCGATTACAATTCTATCCAAATCAATAATCTAATTTTACTTAATGTTTACATGAATGAAATCCAACTGACTAGCAAAATTTGGCTGTAACTTGTACCTAGTAGTTCTAATGGTAAACAATATGTGATAATAATTTACACAAGTAATAAAAGGGTATATAATATTGTCAGATTCAATACACCACAAATTTTAAACTAAATTAATTATTATCATATTCAACAGTAACTTTAGTCACGTGACGAGTGTAGCTCATCATTGTATGGTATGGCATGAAAAATCAATGACAAGTGTAGCTCGTCATTTTACTGCAAGAAGTTAACAATATGTATGCATTATAAAATGAAACGTGTTTTTGCAAATAAAAATTAAATGGTTATTTCATGCATAAATTTTTATGATTAAATCATACTGGAAGGGGTTAAATTATATTTTTCATTTCAAGGTCACTTGATTTGACCTTTAACATTGACTTGCAAAAAAAGTGTATCTTTAATTTTTGATATATATTTTGTCTTGGTGAAAATGAAATCTAAATAAATATATATTATATTCTCAGCTATTCAGAAAATTCTGAAAACCCTCACAAAAGTATATTTGATTAAATTATTATTAAGAAATAAAGATCAATATTTGTAAATGTTATTAACTTTAATGTGCATATAATTTTATAAATTTTATTTTGCTGAATTTTAAGATTTGAATGAAAATGCAAATATCATTAATCAGAGTTTAAAATAGGATGCATGCCTATACAAAATTAAAATTTCCCACACAAAAAAAATTCATGGAAAATCATGTGGAAAATCATGTGCGCTTGCCGTCACCCTCCATCTTACGATCTGCCTTAAATTTAGAAAACAAACATGAGGAATGCAGCCGGCCATGAGAGAAATTAAACGAAAGGCAAGGATGAAAATTTTCTGTGGAACCATGGTGTTTTTGCCAGGAACTTCAGCGCCTCCCATGAACTTCCCCAGCAACTCCTTTTTTCTGGAAAATTTCCTAAGTAGCACCATTTTCCCTGAAAATTTCTGAAGTTGCATCTGGTATGGGTATGATGTATCACTCCATTCTTGCACTAGTTATGGGCAAGTTGTGGCTAGGTGCCTTTTTAATGATGTTTCATTTTTTCTAATTGTATAAGGTAGAGCACACTTGGAACAAGCATTTCGATTTCCCCAAATTCGTTACTCTTTTTTTTCTGTACTTTGTTCCAGAACTTTGATTTTTGATTTCAATTTTTTGCTGAAAATATCCCAAATTGCAATTGCGTTAGCCATGTCCTTCAAATGTGATGTGCCGCACTGAATTTACTTTCTTGTGCTTAATTTATAAATATTTCTTAGATAAAATGGGGTAAAAAGGCATTAGTGTGCATTTGCGGGACAAAATTCAGTCTACTAAAATTTTGTTACCAAATATAGAAAGTATGCTTTTTTAATGATTCCCGAAATTAATGCGAGTTAACTTCTGCTGAAATGCATAGGAAAATATTATAGCTACTATTAAACGTCATTTTAGCCCTTCTGATTAACCTCTTTAAATGCTTAACCTAAGAAATCAACTTTTTATTTTCTCAGCAAAATCCGATTTTTAATCTCCTGGAAAATAAACAAATCTTCAATCTTAGATTTTAATAAAATTCCAATATCAAAGACATTTTTCAATGAAATCCTATACTTGGATGAAAATGGATAGTTTGAACCCAAAATTAGCCCAAGCAAAATATTCCATTGCAGTATATTTATGAGATTTTAATGTTTTTCATGTATTAGTTAGTAATTTATGAGAGACAGTTTAGCAATATCGCAGAAATTTTTATTCAAACACAATTATCGGCATATTTCATTTTATTTAAAAAAAATTTCATTTTTTTCAATCTATTTGCATCCACTGATATTTTTATATTTATTGTACTTTTTATGGTGGCATATGATCTTTCAAACATATTGTTGATGAAATTGATATATGCATATATATATATATATATATATATATATATATATATATATTAGAAAAATGTAATGATAAAAAAATTCAAGTAATATTAATATCACCATAGAAGCAAAGTCACGGCCATAATGCTGACTAGTGAAAAGAACAGCACTGGCCCAAATTCTATGATTAGTTAGAATTAAAGTCCTCTTCAGGTTTTAGTATTTAATTCTAATTAACTCAAACAAATGCCTGTTTCAGATTGAATAATAGTACATTACTATAAATACTCAAACTCAGACTACAGTCATCAAAAAAAGAAAAAATGAAGATAGGAAACATTAAGAAAATTTGTATTACCATGCAGCATGAACCCTTCTTCTTTCACCACGTGTATACACGATCAACCTCAACAGCTTAAATTATCTAGAAACACCGGAATGAACAAGTCAAAATACTACCAGGGAGGCAGTACGAACATTCACAGACCCAGTGCCGGATTTAGACTTGATAAGGCCCTAAGCTATTTGAGATATGGGGCCCTTTATAAGTCCAGATATTATATGTCAGTGCCAAATATGATTTTCGGATACCTAGAGGGTTAAACTGAAATGCAATTAAGAAGTATATAGGTAGTGAAATAATAAATTTTTAAATCATTTTTATTCATAACAAACTTAAAAATGCAAACTCTGGTAAAAAGAAACAAAAGTTCTTTTAAAAGGCACAATTTACAAAGGCCTATTATCTAATCTCTTGAAACATGTTATAAGGATTAAGGTCATTAAGGAATTATATTAAACTGAAATATTTTCTTTCTTGCCTTTGTCAGAGCAAAATCACTGATGACATCATCAAATGATAAACTGCATAGTGTGTCACTTTCTATGCACATGAGACTGAGGGAACATAATTTATCTTGAGTCATTGTTGTTCTAAATTCATTTTTTATCCTCTTCAGCTGAGAAAAAGATCTTTCTCCAGAGCAATTTGCAACCATCATACTAAGAAACAATCTCAAAATTGCTTCTACATTAGGGAATGCTGATTGGACACGATCGTTAAATATTACCCTATACAGATCCTGATGTGTCAGTGTCAGACTATCATGTTCCGCTGAACCATAGGCTTGACTATGTCTAACATATTGATGAAAATGATTGATTTCTCCTACAAGATTCATGTCCACATCTTCAAGATATGTTTGGCATAAAACACTAACTCCTTCAAGAATCTTTTCTTCTGTAGCTTCTATTTTTGTTAAGAATGAAAACTTTTTTGCAGCCTCATTGTATACTGAGGCCCTCTGTGCCAGACTTGACTCTAATGCATCCATCACAGGTATAAATGTTTTGATTCTGAACTTGTCTCTTCGCTCAAGGTTCTCTAAAGCGTCATTTTCATCATCATTGATATGCCTTCTTCTATATCTGCTTTTCTTGTAATCAACATCAGGCAATTTTTCCTTTGCTTTTTCTTCAAATTGATCGAACATATCTCTGGAACCTTTAACAAAATCCGAAAGTGAAGCATACAATTTCCTACATACATCTAGACCAATTTGGGGGTCTTACAGTGATTGACTAGTCTTGTGAAATTCATCTAGCAAGTAACTCCACAAATATAACATTACCATAAATTCAAACTCCTCCATTTTATTCAAAATGTTTATGGCTTGATTTCTTGTTTCGCCTTTCTCTGTAGTATCAATATGCAGCTGATGCAATGCAGAAATTATTCCATCATAACTATCAAGTATTGTGGCCATATCAAGTATTGTGGCACTTGTGGCCATTGAATGTGCTTCCCATCTAACCTTTGACAAAGATTTTGTAAATTTTGAATCATCTTTGAAGAATGACAACAGTACTGCCCATCTATGTGTAGATGATGAAAAGAAATTATATATTTCTTGAACAATTCCAAAAAAGTTTACTGCATCTAAACAACAGTCAACTGCTGCTCTACCAACAAAATTCAGGGAATGACCAGCACATGGAATATACATAGCATACTTGTTAATCTTCAATATTATTTCTTGCATACCCTTGTATTTGCCAGACATATTGGCAGCATTATCATATGACTGGCCTCGACACTTACTAAAATCTATTTTGCACTCATTTGTAAGGTAATTGTGCACCTTCTTAGCCATACTTTCCCCTGTGTGGCTACCCATCTCTAGGAAAGTTAGAAAACGTTCAATAGGAAGCCCATCATCTGGTGAAACATACCTCACAATAACATTGAGCTGATCAATATGGGACCGGTCTGGAGTGGAATCTACAGATAAACTGGAGTACCCTGCAGTTCTTAGATCATCCAAGATTGAGTCTCTTACTTTATATGCCATAATTTGGATAAATTCATCACATATTGTTTTAGAAAGATAAGATGTGACACCTGATCCTTTATTCCCAAAATTTTTTATATGGTTTGCTAGAAAAGGATCAAATTTTGCTTTAAGTTCGAGTAATCCAAGGAAATTGCCATTGTGAGGAGAACCAAATGTTTCCTTATCTCCTCTGAAAGGTAAACCACGCTCTGCCATAGTAATTATGACTGCCACAACTCGTTCAAGAACATTTTCCCAGTATGGCCGTTTATTATTTATCTGTTCTGCTAGTTGGCAGTCAATTGTTGAGTGACGTTTTCTTGTAAGATATGCTAACCGAAGCTGTTCTATGGTCTACAGAGTTTTCATGACTTTGACCTAAATAGGTGTTGCTCCAATCACAAAATCCATTGGATGATAATGGTGTAGAAGAATTTGAAAAGAGTTTACACACGAAACAGTATACACGACCAGTTGCTGGCGAATATACTAACCATTCTCTGCAATATTTTTCACCATTAGCCTGTTTGGGATAGAACAAGCTTTTTGTGAAATATCTGTCTTGGTTGGCAAAAAGCTTCTTTGATTTTTCAAATGAGCCATTTGAGTGCTGACATTCTGACGGACCTTTTTCTACCCAATATACAATCTCATCTTTACTTAAATCACCCCATAGCCCAACATCATTCTGTTTGTTTTTTGATGCTGAATCTTCTGTGCTTGTACTACTCTCTGGTTTATAAATCTTAATATTTGTTGCTTCATTGGTTGAAGTAGATTCCATACAACTAGATGTACCAGGTTCTGTATCAGGAATAGGATGAATATCCCATGACTGACTCGTGTGGTAGAGGCTTTTGGTTCATCAGGCCCCTTATCTATCTTTGTTAAGAAACTTTCTAATTTTGTTATCTTGTTAAGCTCTTCTTCAGCTCTCTGCTTTTTTTTCCTCTTTTGAGCTCCACTTTTATAACTTCTGGTTGACATCTTGCAAACTGTGGACAGAATATTTAATATAACTATAAACATACATTTAAAAGTAATATAATGCATGACATTTTTTTTAATTGAAAATTTCCTGTGATATTACCACTACTTACCAGCAAGCGATATTTTTATAATAAATAATACATGCAAAGAGAAAATTAACAATATCCTCTCAAGTTTTAATATTAGTTTAATTAAATTATCAAAATATTATAAAAGAAATTAAGTGCCGTAAAAAATATTCTTGCGTTAGTTACATTATATGCGCACTTGTGTAAAATGCACTTACCTGAAATGTAACTGCAGTAAGGAAAAAAAAACACTTTCCAAAATAATTGCAGCAATAAAATTATCAAAGAACACACTGTAAATACTAAATAAAAGGTCAGAAATATTGCATTGTCTGCCGGCTCACTCGAACTACAGAAGGTCAGCGCATGCTCGAGTGTAGCGGAACAACACAGGGGAATCCCCGTGTTTATCCGCCTCTCCAGTGCTTTGGATATGCCATCTTGCAGCAATCTCTGCAAAAATCGGCAAAAAGTGTCGCCTCGAATGACTGTTTATTCAAATTCAAAATACTTTCAAGATACAGATTTTTTTATTTTTGTCAGATAAATATTTTGTCAGATAAGTATATATGATAATTGTTCACTCTGACAATTTTTTTGGGAGCCCCCGAAAGTGGGGGCCCTAAGCTATAGCTTGTGTAGCTTATACGTAAATTCTGCACTGCCCAGACCCGTCTAGTGAGTCAAAGCAGGAGACCGGACAAGCAATTCAGAATACGAACAACCCGTATAAGCAATTCAGAATATGAACATGAAGCAAAGATGAAAATTCTTACTAAACAAGTAATTCACAGAAAAACTGGATAAACAAGAATGCCACTATGCACCATTATAAGGGCGCTCAAATCGTAGTTTCAAAACTGGCAGAAGTTACAATTTTTTAGCGAAAATAAAATTCAAAACAACAATATTAATGCATCTTATTTTCAGATTTTTTGATTTTTCTAACTTATTTTATTATTTTTCATTTTCATTTTATTTATATAATTAAAAAATAATTACATATATATATATATATATATATATATATATATATATAATAATAGAAGTTTGAAAATCCAATAAAAGAAAAGTAAGAAGGTGTAACACGATAAACCTAACTTTTTAAAACACCCACAGAATAAAATATAATACAGCAAATCATCAATCAAATGGATAAAAAATACAAAACACAAACTATCAAGTTACAGAAAATCAACAAAATTAAAAGGTATGGAAACAAAAAAAGAAAAACTTAAACTAAATTCAACTATCTAACTGGCTTACAAAACAAAAGTAAAAATCAACTAATCCTCAAGCAAATGGAAAAAAATAAATAAAATAAATATCGAATCAACAAGTCAATGAAAAATATATAATACAAAGGTATGGAATCGAAATAAGTATAACAAACGAAATCAAGCACAAACGCCATACGCGTGGACGAGGCTCTAAGCCTAAATCATGAATTGTTAACCTCTACAAAAATCTAATCATGTCCAAGTTTTTTGTAGAAGCAAACACAAAGATGTATGTTTCTGAAGAAATAGATAGATTATATCTATAAACTATTTCTACCTGGACGACATACATAAAGAAGGAATAAAAAAGAAAAAATGAATACCTGGAAAGAGCACAGCGTATGTACAATCGAGTCGATACAGGGAACACTGATAGAAGAGACTAGTGTTGTCATTCGTAAAGAAAAAATAAAAAACCATTTACTGTTGCCATTCATAAGAATTGAAAAACAGTGAAGCGAAATGTTAAGAAAAAGTATTAATATACAAAAAGAGCTACTAAAAGGAGGGGCAAATAATAGTAATGCTGAAGTGGAAGAGAATGTAAAAAAAAAAAAAAAAAAAAAAAAAAAAAAAAAAAACAAGAGAATGGAGATGTCTGGCTAATATAAGATACTATGAATAGAATTATATGATACTATGAAAAGAATTATAAAAATCCAGCTATTTTAAATTTTTTAACAATACTATTTACTAAATAAGAGGGATATTTATATAAATTACTAGTAATTTTGAGATTATTGATATGCAAAGCATGAAATTTTTTATCAGATAATCTATAAATTCTAAAAAGCTGATTGAGTATAATATTTCTAAACAATTGAATCGAGTTACAGGAATTAAATGGTAAGATTTTATTAATATTAAAATTATAAAAAAAAATTTTGTCATATAAATTTGTAACAATTCTATTAGAAGGATCAATAAAAAGATTTAAATCTAAAAAATTAACATTTTTACTAATAGTAGCTTCATTAGGAATTAATTCCAAATTGTCTGGATAGTAATCTATATCTATGAGATAATTTTCTGTATGTACTAAGCAAATCAGATCATCAACATATCTGTAAAAAGTATAATCTATTGAATTAAATGACTTTTCATAATGATAAAGGTATAAATTAGCTAGCATACTGCTACTGCAGCCACCCTGTGGAACTCCTGAGACTTGTAAGTATAATTTATTTCCTTGAAAAATATAATTATTGAAAATAACAAAGTGAAGAAGTTTAGGAAAATTTATAAATTTAATTTGATTTGAAAGATGTGTAATATGAGCATTATATAGAGTTAAATTACATCATATAGATCGGATATCTTAATATTATTAAAAAGATCTTTAAAATCAAAAGTTTGAAATCCTATTATTTTTCTAAGAGATGTTAATTTATTCTTTAATTCTTTACTATTATTTAGAATATGGTAATTATATTGCTAGTCTGGCTTAAACTATTATTTATTAGATTTAAAGAATTTAGTAATAATTTACTCGCAGTAGTAGAGTTAAGTATTATGGCCACTAGTAACTGTTCTAAATTTAATAGGATTTTTATGAAATTTTGGAATAAGCACTATATAAGGAAATTTAAGATATTTATATTTAATATTTAAATCACTATACATATTGATAATTTTCAATTTAATACTATTGATGGAATGTAAATCAGGTTTAAAAAGACTATTATTTTTTAAATAATCTAACAGAAATTGAATATAAAATTTTTTACAGATAATAGCATAATTATTAGAGGCTTTATCAACATAGGTGATAACAAAGGATCTTTGTAAATCATTAATGTTTAATATTATCAATATTATATAAAGATCTAGACAATTTAATATCTCTAATAGCATTTTTAATTGATTCTAATATAGTAAATTTCCACATATTAAATGCCTCTAATGGCAGAGCGTATTTATAAGCTAATTTATATATATATTTATCAAGATCTAGATTAATTGATTTTAAAACTTTAAAAGAATTATTACAAGAAGGTATTCTAAATTTAGTGCCAAATGACATAATGGTTCTTAACACATTGTCACTAACAATGTCTAAATCTCCTGTAACTATATGCCCCAAGTCTGGATTTAGAAATTTAGCAAATTTGTTTAATTTACAAATACATTCACTATCTACAATTGACTGAGAAGAATGATCAATAGAGAGCGATTGTGAAACTTCATTATAATTAAATATAGACCTACCAATAGGCTTGTTGTATTTGAATGTCTTTGAAACAAATAAACCTCCAATAGGCAATAAATGTTTAAACTTGTTAAACAGATGTCCAAAATTTATAGAATTATATATAGGATGTTTGAAAGAGATAACACAATAAGAATTAGTAGTTGTATTATTATAATGAAATTGATTTAGTTTTAAATTTAAAAACTGTGATCTTGTAATAAGCAAATCAAAGAAAATATGATTAAAATGTTCATTAGCAAGATTTAATTTTTAAAAAAATGGCATAAACCTTATTTAAATGTTTTTTCTTTACCGCAAAAACCCAGGATCTTATGAATTTCCATTGAAAAGTTCTATTAAATTGATTATGTAGAGTTATAATCTCAGATTTATGATCATTAAGTAAGGAATGTCCCTTTCCTCGTTTAAATCTTTTGAGTTTGATTGATTCACTATCATTTAAATGGGGTTTCAAAAAAAGGTGATTAAAAATAGAATATTTATTATCTACAAAATTATTTTTTACAACATTACCATTTAGATACATTTGATTTAATCCATATGGAAAAAGAGTACACTGTGATTTAATATAGTAGTTTTCAAAATAAATCCTATCTGCTGATTTTGTTTTTATATCTAAAATATGTATAGTAATATTTTCAAAACCATGTTTGGCAAAGTGTTTATATTCAATTTTATTGGAAGTAGGAAGAAAATTATTATTTAGAATATATTTTTTGACATGATCTCTGTGTACATTCATACGTAGATGAATGGGATTACTAGTTTGTCCTATATATGATAGATTGCATATGTTACAAGATAAACGATAGATGCAATTGAAAATTTTGCAGAAAGGCAGAAGACTTTCATGGTTTGTAATTTGAGTATGAGAAGCAAATGGGCAGGTTTTGCAATTTTTATTCTTACATTTATTGAAATTATAATTTTTAGTAGGGTAATCACTATATTCAAAATTATCCATGGCACAAAGTTGGTAATGGGATATCGGTCTAAACAATTCCCAACATAAATTGAAAATACCGGGCAATATCTATCAAATTATATAATAATAAGTATAAATATATTTGCCAGTCACTAAATCAAATAATATGTGTAATTCATAATAGTATAAGTAATTTGATGAGTATGACAATATAACATAGATATAATAATAAAAGTAATAAAATAATTGCTTGTATATAAGTAAAAACAATTAAGTCCATGTTAAACCTAATCCTAATGAAAATCAGTAGGAAATTACAAGATATGCGAAAACATAATGTTATAGTTACATTAGTTCTAAACTAGATTAAATATAGATAAAGTAAAAAAAACACTAAGTATTAAATAATGCGATAAGTGTAAAAAGTGGATTCACTTAAAATCCTGTCCGAATACGTATTAAGAAAATAATTAATAGAAGATTGTACTAAAAAGTACAGTTGAATGAGCCAAAATAAAGCAATAAACGTCAATACAAGATTACCAACCCTCCAAAAATACGATAACAATATTAAAAGTAAGAATAATAAACTAAAGATGGCAGCACTAGATTAAAACCAAAAGTAGTTTCAAATAAAATAATATAAAAATATATAAGAATAAAAGCATAATGCTAATGATATAAAAGAAATTAACTAAAATATAAGCAGTATGGAATTGGACAAATTACAATACAAATAATATACTAAAAATATAATAAATGCAATAACATAGGCAGTAAAAAACCGATAAAAAATTAGGAGAATACGTGCAACAAGATTCCTCTAATAACATTGGACGAAAGTAAATTCAAAAATAGAAAAATCAAATATAAAAATAACTAATTCTATTACTAATTTTTGCGCAAATGCAGCATAAATTTGAATAGATTGCAAAAAAAAAAAAAAAATGTTTAGATACTATAGCTTACTAAAATATGAAGGATACTATGCAAATATGATTAAATAAAGAATTTAAAGTTATTAAGTAAATGGATTGAAAATGCAAATATATATATATATATATATAGAATCATATAAAATGAAGGATACGAACAAATGTATTATTATACCACTCAGAAAAAAGGCGCACTGCAGCTCTATATACTGATGCAGGATATAACTAATATAAACGATTTGAAAAAAGGAAGGGGGGAAAAACCATATGAATTGCATAAAAATGGCTGAGAGGGATAGCGACCTCTCAATCCCGTTTTAAGTACTTTTACGTCTAGACAACGCCCACGGATACCAATGCAATTCAATGACAGATCCCCGTAGCATGTGCAAAAATGAAAGCTCCAGAATGCAGAAATGGAGGCTTCAGAATGTAGACAGAATGAAGACAGAAATGGAACGACGGAAACTTACTGCCAACGATACTACCGACTAAAACGCAACGCCCGTTTCGCCACATGAAGTATGTACCCATACGCATGCGTACCTCGATAATTCAAATATGATGTCATATTCTCAAGTCATCACTGAATGAATATTCCTCTTCTTTAAAGAAAGAATTGTAAATATCTTTAAGGAAATTCCGTGGGTAATGATTTTTAAGTGCTTCTTGTAAAATGAGTTTGTTACAAGTGAGACAATCCTTTTTGAAAGTATTATTATTACGATTTCTTCTCAGATGTCCTGTTATGATGTTACGGAAAATATTCCTAGTTAAATTCGACTTCCATCCAATTATTTGGTTAATCTTCATATCATAATTACTACGTTTATTGTACATAACTGTATGAATTCCATTTTTATTCTTGTATCTTATGGTTATGTCAAGGAAATTTACTTCGTTTTTGACACTATTAGGGTTCTTAATAAGATCCAATTCCGGAGGATAAAAGTCAAATTCAAATTCAGGAGTATTTGAGTAATGACCTAAAATCACATCGTCCACATATCTGTAATATGGCATCTCATATAATACATGATTATTCCTTTCAAAATATGTTAAATATATGTCAGCCAGGACTGATGAACAGCCCCCGCCCATAGGAATACCCATAGGAATGTTAGCTAACATCAAAGTTAAGCTTACATACCGTTATGTACGACCCTACGGAAGAAAGTTATACAATTACAACCAATTAAGTAAAAATATATCTATGATGAATAGTAAAGTATGTAAATGCCATCTTAGTAATTTACGTGACAAACACCATAATCATATAATTACAGGTAATCTTGAAGTGATTGATGACTTGCCTTTAAGAAAACTTTTTGAAAAAGGTACAAAATTCCGCAGACAGGAATTTGACCACGTGAAAGAAGATTTTAATATAGATTTGGATTCTTTCACATACAAATTAGCTATTAAATATGGATTACCCATCAAAGCCTTTGAAGAATGGAAATACAATATCCTAAACTGTTTTGTCAACCAATATCATAGCAAACTCAATTATCAACGGAATGCAGTCATACCCACTTCTATCAGGGAAGTACAAGAACGTTTTGTGATCACATATACCGACAAAGTGGTATCTAATTACGCATTTACTTGCAAACCTTTTTACATAGAAATCTTACAGAAATCTTACATGGAACCCACAATGTACAAACCTTTACCATATAATTTAGCTGTGATGACAAATAAGATCAAAGCTCTATATAAAAGAATCGGCATCAATTTAAAAACTGTGTCCTTTCCTTATTTAGTACTCATTCCAAAACTGCATAAAACTCCCGTAAAGTTTCGTACGGTAACTGTAGGATGTAATACATATATTACATTGGCTAACAAAAAACTTATGAATATACTTAAACCTGCATATAAAGCTTTATTAGTACAAAATCTAATAATCATAAAAAACAGCTCTGAAGTCATTAAACGATTGAAATATTGCAATAAAGATATACAGTTCACCAGCTATGACTTCCGGGACCTTTTCAACAACATTGATCTTAAAAAATTACATGCAATACTTTTACTGGTGCATACAGAATACAATCTTAAAAACGTAATCACTTTGCGAAGGTATATGGATTTAATTCAGCTTGTACTGTTTGAGAACATATTAAATAGCGGAGGAGTATTTTATCAACAAATTAGGGGTATTCCTATGGGCGGGGGCTGTTCATCAGTCCTGGCTGACATATGTTTAACATATTTTGAAAGGAATAATCATGTATTATATGAGATGCCATATTACAGATATGTGGACGATGTGATTTTAGGTCATTACTCAAATACTCCTGAATTTGAATTTGACTTTTATCCTCCGGAATTGGATCTTATTAAGAACCCTAATAGTGTCAAAAACGAAGTAAATTTCCTTGACATAACCATAAGATACAAGAATAAAAATGGAATTCATGCAGTTATGTACAATAAACGTAATAATTATGATATGAAGATTAACCAAATAATTGGATGGAAGTCGAATTTAACTAGGAATATTTTCCGTAACATCATAACAGGACATCTGAGAAGAAATCGTAATAATAATACTTTCAAAAAGGATTGCCTCACTTGTAACAAACTCATTTTACAAGAAGCACTTAAAAATCATTACCCACGGAATTTCCTTAAAGATATTTACAATTCTTTCTTTAAAGAAGAGGAATATTCATTCAGTGATGACTTGAGAATATGACATCATATTTGAATTATCGAGGTATGCATGCGTATGGGTACATACTTCATGTGGCGAAACGGGCGTTGCGTTTTAGTCGGTAGTATCGTTGGCAGTAAGTTTCCGTCGTTCCATTTCTGTCTTCATTCTGTCTACATTCTGAAGCCTCCATTTCTGCATTCTGGAGCTTTCATTTTTGCACATGCTACGGGGATCTGTCATTGAATTGCATTGGTATCCGTGGGCGTTGTCTAGACGTAAAAGTACTTAAAACGGGATTGAGAGGTCGCTATCCCTCTCAGCCATTTTTATGCAATTCATATGGTTTTTCCCCCCTTCCTTTTTTCAAATCGTCTATATTAGTTATATATATATATATATATATATATATATATATATATATATATATATTATGTATGTTAGCCACTATAATTGGGAAAGTTTTTTTGGATGTTATCAAGTGGAAGTTGATACACTGAGTTGATAATTTTAATAACAAACTTGGGAGGATATGCATTATTAGTCGCTATATTCAATAATTCCATAAAATGTGCTAATTTATAATACTAGCCGCCTTTGGCGACCAGCCTGTTCGTTACCCTTGAAAATTCTGACCGTGGCAAACTAAACCTACCAGAAAGGTGTAAGGTAACTATTTGGACGGCCAGGAAGTGCCACCCAATTTAGACCGGAACCCAGTGGGTGAGGCATCCACAGGGACCGTATCCTCCTTCCCTTACCACCAACCTCTCGGAAGGACTTACGGACCCACATGTTTAACGTGATCGTACTCCGCATGAACATGGCTGCAGTTTTGACAGTGGCGGGAATCGAATCTGGGCCTACAGAGTGCAACTCCCGCGTGCTAACCACTGGGCCACCGCGCCCTCTGCGACAATCTCCATAACTTTTATTTTATTCACCCAATTTAGACCAGAACCCAGTGGGGGAGGCAGCCACAGGGACCGTACCCTCCTTCCCTTACTACCAACCTCTCAGAAGGACTAACAGACCCACATTTTTATCTAGATTGTACTCGGCGTGAACACTGCAGCAGTTTTGGCAGTGGCGGGAATCGAACCCGAGCCTACCGAGTGCAATTCCCACACTCTAATTTAAATTTTAATGACCATAAAAAATTTTAATTTGCCCATATGCTAAGCTCTTAATTCCATCATTTAAAATATAACGTAATATTTAAAATATCCTCGTTCCATCGTTCTATCTTTTAAAATATGCATAAAATTAAAATATCCATAAATTAAAATCTCCATTTAAAATGACCATATGTTAAGCTCTTAATTCCATGATTTAAAATATCACGTAATTTTCTAACCCATCTCCATGGGAACACGTGATGTCACCGGCGGGAGAAAATCGTATTTTACAAGAATTATCCGAGAAATTTAAAATCATTACTTCTTTAAAATTCCAATCCTGCGGCCATTTTCCATTATTTTTTGACCAGATTGGGCTTGTAAGAATTCCTGATGTTTGAGCTTTCTAAAAATATTAGTCGAAATAGTTGGTACTATTCCGGATGTGAGGATTTAAAAATGAAAGTTTGTTTTTTTGAGCTGAAAATGACTTTCGTTTTAAATCTTTAAAAAATACTAAAGTTTGTCCCTGAGATTTGAAATTGATATATTTTTACTTGCAATTGTCTGCTCTTTCCGGTCATGTGATTTGTTTTTTTCTACGACGTCTGGATGGTGGAGAAAAAAGGGCAAAAAATGGTCGAAATCGCATAAAACATTAAATAACAAAAAACATTTAAAATTTTAAAAATCTGTTTTCACATGTCCCCTTTCCATCCCCCCAGGTCTCCGATTGCCAAATTTCTTAGCTCTCCGATGTGCTGTTGCTTACCTTTTATTATATAAATATCGAATATATGTTCCATTCGATGATTTCACTATTGCATATTCAGAACTGTGATGTCCCCTGCACCTCCCCTCCTAAAAACTTCTGCGGATGAAAACGTGGGTGAAGAACTTCTTTAGCGATTTGCCTTGAAATTGAAATCCAGAAATTCTTAAAATCCCGATCCTGCAACTATTTATAATTATTTCTTGACCAGGTTGGACTTGTAAGAAAGCCAGATCTTTGAATTTTCTAAAAATGTAAATTATTAGTCGAAATTATAAGTACTTTTTCCGATGCGAGGATTTAAAAACCAAAGTTTGTTTTTTTGAGCCGAAAGTGACTTTTGTTTAAAATTAAATTTAAAATATTAGAAATTGAGATTTGAAATTGATATATGTTTACTTGTAATTGTCTGTTCTTTCCGGTGGTGTGATTTGTTTTTTTCTACGACGACTGGATGGTGGAGAAAAAAGGGAAAAAAGTCAAAATCGCATAAAACATTAAATAACAAAACAAAACAAAAGAAAAAATTAAATTTTAAAAATCGGTTTTCATGTGTCCCCTTCCCACCCTCCCGGGTCTCTGATTGCCAAATTTCATAGTTCTCCGATATGTGGTCGCTGAACGTATAGTGCATAAGACACACGGACAGACATTGCCTTTTATTATTTAGATTTCTAAAAACAGATATATGCAAACAAGAGTCAAAATGATGAATTTTTGATGTATTAAATTTAAAATCCTGTTTTTTATCATAGAAGTTTATAACCATATTATAATTTTGTAAATTTAAGTTTAAATCCAAAAAGTTTGCAACATTAGTGTCATTATTACTTGTATTTAATTGTAAATTATTAGGATAAAAGTTAAATACTATAGGGATATTATTAGGGGATACACATAATATGTCATCTAAATATCTAAACGTGCATATTATGCAAGCTTGGATTAATTTTCTTTTCATAGAAGAATAAAATATAGATTAGCTAACAATGATAAGACACACACAGACTGTAGGATACCAACCTGTTGTTTAAAAACAGTACCACCATGTTGAATATAATTCTCATAAAGTGTGAAATTAAATAATTTTTTAAAAAGAAAATTTAAATATTTTAGGTTATTATATTTTTCAAAAATTCCTAAAATAATTCTATACAGATCATCTATATCAATATTATTAAACAAATCTTTGAAATCATAAGTATAGTATATACAGGGTGTCCCAAAAATATTGACCTTGGCTTTTATTCCTTAAATATTGATCTTAGACATATATAATGAATTACAAAGTTGCGTAAAAGAGGTACAGAATTTTATGAAATCGATAAAAATTTTCAGGGGATTAAATTAGAAGAAATACAAAATTTTAATTTTTTACGCCCCCTCCCCCCAATATAAAAACATTTCCAATGAGTAAAATGTACCCCATACACTAATAAGGTGATGTACAAAATTTCAGCATTTTATCATAATAAGTCCCAGAGATATGTTTAAACAAAGTTGGTGAGGAATTAATCAAAAATTAAAATGTAAATGTTTACAGCAAGAGTGCAAATGACGCAACGCAGAAATGCATCATAGGCAAATAATATCTGTCTCTTATCTTTAATGGATCTTTGGCATGGATGGAAAACATTTTGAACAAGCTTTGCAGTCTTTGTGTAAAGTTATTATTTCTACACAGTGTAGATACTTTTGTACCAATAAATAGCAAAATATTTATTTATTTATGTTATCATTGTTTTCTTTCGTAATTTGTCTATGATCCCTGAAACACGATTTGCCTACATGATTTTTCCCCTCTTCGAACCCATGTCGATGCATCGAAAAGTGGTTTATGTCAGCATTTTTGTCTTTTCATATCTCTGGGATATTTTATGATAAAATGCTGAAATTTTGTACATCACCTTATTAGTGTATGGGGCACATTTTACTCATTGGAAATGTTTTTGTACGGGGGCCGTATAAAAGTTTAAATTTTGTATTTCTTAAAATTTAATTCCCTTAAAAATTTTAATTGATTTCATAAAATTCTGTACCTTTTTTTTATATAACTTTGTAGTTTATTATATATGGATAAGATTAATATTTAAGGAATAAAAACCGAAGTTAATGTTTTTGGGACACCCTGTATGTATGTATATATATATATATACATTATAAAACTTGAAAAATTTATTTTCAATTTTAGTGAACAGATTAAAAAGCTAAATGCAAAAAATAATTTATAATACAACTTGTAAAGCGCTATGCTGCAATATTTACATGTGTATTCCTATAAAAATTCCCAAAAAGGACAAGTAGCAATGTACTCGTTCAGATTCTAGATGTGTGACAGAAGTACCGGCCGGGGGGAGTTGCGACCCCCAGCACTCCGGTTAAAGCTTTTTCCGCCATGGCAAACACTCCCGGTAACCAATACTCCCTACACGATTTCCTTCATGACCCTTTATACTTCCGTAAAAATTACACACATATACAATTTCAATAACATGTAAAAAGCTAAAAGTTTACTTTTCCACGCTAAAACTATCCATGAATCATGTTGTAAAAATATAACAATTAATTTAAAATACAAAATATTCAAGACTATTAAAATCCCAGTCTGAGAGGATCAAAACTAATGTTTGAAATACAATCAGAGTGTCTGTATTTTTAAATATGGACTCAAGACCTATTGGCTACTCCATCGCCATATATATACTAATGTTTGAAATCATTTAACTCATGGTCAATTATTACTGTAAAAACTATATATTCAAGACTATTGAAATCCATGTTATTATTATGAAAATCCTTTTCTGGATACCAAAACCTATTGGCTTCTTTATCACCATAAAAATCCTAATGTTTGAATTTACTGCACTTGTGATAGTTTAATGCTCAAAAATCGATATATTCAAGTCCAAAGACATTCCAGACAGAGAGTTATTTTTAAATATTGGATACAAGACATTTAAACATTATAATAACCTTATAAATATATAGACACATAAATACGCCATAGTCCAAACTCTACGCAATAC
>OX578133.1:14833499-14844317 GCA_951213105.1 Amaurobius ferox
AATTATATAATAATAACTATAAATATATTTGCCAGTCACTAAATCAGATAATATGTGTAATTCATAATAGTATAAGTAATTTGATGAGTATGACAATATAACATAGATATAATAATAAAAGTAATAAAATAATTGCTTGTATATAAGTAAAAACAATTAAGTCCATGTAAAACCTAATCCTAATGAAAATCAGTAGGAAATTACAAGATATGCGAAAACATAATGTTATAGTTACATTAGTTCTAAACTAGATTAAATATAGATAAAGTAAAAAACACTTAAGTATTGAATAATGCGATAAGTGTAAAAAGTGGATTCACTTAAAATCCTATCCGAATATGTAATAAGAAAATAATTAATAGAAGATTGTACTAAAAAGTACAGTTGAATGAGCCAAAATAAAGCAATAAACGTCAATACAAGATTACCAACCCTCCAAAAATACGATAACAATATTAAAAGTAAGAATAATAAACTATAGATGGCAGCACTAGATTTTACCCAAAAGTAGTTGCAAATAAAATAATATAAAAAAATATATTATAAGAATAAAAGCATAATGCTAATGATATAAAAGAAATTAACTAAAATATAAGCAGTATGGAATTGGACAAATTACAATACAAATAATATATTAAAAATATAATAAATGCAATAACATAGGCAGTAAATAACCGATAAAATTAGGAGAATACGTGCAACAAGATTCCTCTAATAACATTGGACGAAAGTAAATTCAAAAATAGAAAAATCAAATATAGAAATAACTAATTCTATTACTAAATTTAGCGCAAATGCAGCATAAATTTGAATAGATTGCAAAAAAATTTATAGATACTATAGCTTACTAAAATATGAAGGATACTATGCAAATATTATTAAATAAAGAATTTAAAGTTATTAAGTAAATGGATTGATAATGCAAAATACATTAAATTTATTGCGCAAATGCAGCTCATAAATAAAATGATTTCAATAATAATAGAAGTTTGAAAATCCAATGAACGAAAAGTAAGAAGATGTAACACGATAAACCTAACTTTTTTAAAAACACCCACAGAATAAAATATAATACAGCAAATCATCAATCAAATGGATAAAAAATACAAAACACAAGCTATCAAGTTACAGAAAATAAACCAAATTAAAAGGTATGGAAACAAAAAAAGTAAAACTTAAGCTAAATTCAACTATCTAACAGGCTTACAAAACAAAAGTAAAAATCAACTAATCCTCAAGCAAATGGGAAAAAAAATAAAATAAATATCGAATCAACAAGTCAATGAAAAATATAAAGGTATGGAATCGAAATAAGTATAACAAACGAAATCAAGCACAAACGCATTACACGTGGACGAGGCTCTAAGCCTAAATCATGAATTGTTAACCTCTACAAAAATCTAATCATGTCCAAGTTTTTTGTAGAAGCAAACACAAAAATGTATGTTTCTGAAGAAATAGATAGATTAAATCTATAAACTATTTCTACTTGGACGACATACATAAAGAAGGAATAAAAAAGAAAAAATGAATACCTGGAAAAAGCACAGCGTATGCACAATCGAGTCAATACAGGGTACACTGATAGAAGTGACCAGTGTTGCCATTCGTAAAGAAAAAATAAAAAACCATTTACTGTTGCCATTCATAAGAATTGAAAAACTGTGAAGCGAAATGTTAAGAAAAAGTATTAATATACAAAAAGAGCTACTAAAAAGAGGGGCAAATAATAGTAATGCTGAAGTGGGAAGTGAATGGAAAAAAAAAAAAAAAAAAAAAAAACCACAAGAGAATGGAGATGTCTGGCTAATATAAGATACTATGAATAGAATTATATGATACTATGAAAAGAATTATAAAAATCCAGCTATTTTAAATTTTTTAACAATACTATTTACTAAATACGAGGGATATTTATATAAATTACTAGTAATTTTGAGATTATTGATATGCATAGCATGAAATTTTTTATCAGATAATCTATAAATTCTAAAAAGCTGATTGAGTATAATATTTCTAAACAATTGAATCGAGTTACAGGAATTAAAAGGTAAGATTTTATTAATATTAAAATTATAAAAGTCTTTTTTATCATATAAATTTGTAACAATTCTATTAGAAGGATCAATAAAAAGATTTAAATCCAAAAAATTAACATTTTTACTAATAGTAGCTTCATTAGGAATTAATTCCAAATTGTCTGGATAGTAATCTATATCTATGAGATAATTTTCTGTATGTACTAAGCAAATCAGATCATCAACATATCTGTAAAAAGTATAATCTATTGAAGTAAATGACTTTTCATAATGATAAAGGTATAAATTAGCTAGCATACTGCTACTGCAGCCACCCTGTGGAACTCCTGAGACTTGTAAGTATAATTTATTTCCTTGAAAAATATAATTATTGAAAATAACAAAGTGAAGAAGTTTAGGAAAATTTATAAATTTAATTTGATTTGAAAGAGGTGTAATATAAGCATTATATAGAGCTAAAATAACATCATATAGATCAGATATCTTAATATTATTAAAAAGATCTTTAAAATCAAAAGTTTGAAATCCTATTATTTTTCTAAGAGATGTTAATTTATTCTTTAATTCTTTACTATTATTTAGAATATGGTAATTATTGCTAGTCTGGCTTAAACTATTATTTATTAGATTTAAAGAATTTAGTAATAATTTACTCGCAGTAGTAGAGTAAGTATTATGGCCACTAGTAACTGTTCTAAATTTAATAGGATTTTTATATAAGGAAATTTAAGATATTTATATTTAATATTTAAATCACTATACATATTGATAATTTTCAATTTAATACTATTGATGGAATGTAAATCAGGTTTAAAAAGACTATTATTTTTTAAATAATCTAACAGAAATTGAATATAAAATTTTTTACAGATAATAGCATAATTATTAGAGGCTTTATCAACATAGGTGATAACAAAGGATCTTTGTAAATCATTAATGGAATGTTTAATATTATCAATATTATATAAAGATCCAGACAATTTAATATCTCTAATAGCATTTTTAATTGATTCTAATATAGTAAATTTCCACATATTAAATGCCTCTAATGGCAGAGCGTATTTACAAGCTAATTTATATATATATTTATCAAGATCTAGATTAATTGATTTTAAAACTTTAAAAGAATTATTACAAGAAGGTATCCTAAATTTAGTGCCAAATGACATAATGGTTCTTAACACATTGTCACTAACAATGTCTAAATCTCCTGTAACTATATGCCCCAAGTCTGTATTTAGAAATTTAGCAAATTTATTTAATTTACAAATACATTCACTATCTACAATTGACTGAGAAGAATGATCAGTAGAGAGCGATTGTGAAACTTCATTATAATTAAATATAGACAGTTCCAATGGTGTCTATAGTTAAATACTATCGCCATTGTCAGAAACTGTCTATTCTATCGGTTTTAATTCGAATTGTATGGCTGTCCTGATGAGAATGCAATTTCGAACTAACCGCCGTTTTTTGTGTAGTTTCAATTGATTGTTCTCTATTCTTAATCTCTTATCTTGAGCTGATTCTTATTGCCTATTCTCATTTTTGCCGAGTTTTATTTTTATTTTTATTTACTTTTATATACTTTTAATTGTGATTTTTGGATCCTAATATTCTTCTCATCCCCCTTTCCATTGTAGTGATATGTTACCTTCTATCTTTTTCCTTAGTCTTGGCTTATAGTTACTCATTTGTAACAGATATGCTAGAGATGGGTTTTTTTGTACATACAGTAGTTTATGCATAATTTTCGATTAAAATCCTTCAATTTTTATTTATATATATATATATATATATATATATATATATATGTGTGTGTATATATATATATATATATATATGTGTATATATATATATATATATATATATATGTATATATATATATATATATATATATGTGTATATATAAAAATTAAATGATTTTAATCGAAAATTTTTTGCATAAACTACTGTATGTACAAAAAAACCCATCTCTAGCATATCTGTTACAAATGAGTAACTATAAGCCAAGTCTAAGGATAAAGATAGAAGGTTACATATCACTACATTGGAAAGGGGGATGAGAAGAATATTAGGATTCAAAAATCACAATTAAAAGTATATAAAAGTAAATAAAAATAAAACTCTGCAAAAATGAGAATAGGCAATAATAATCAGCTCAAGACAAGAGATCAAGAATAGAGAACAATCAATCGAAACCACACAAAAAATGGCGGTCAGTTCGAAATTGCATTCTCATCAGGACAGCCATACAATTCGAATTAAAACCGATAGAATAGCCAGTTTCTGACAATGGCGATAGTATTTAACTATAGACACCATTGGAGCTGTCTACTGGCTAGTGGAATTAGAAAAATAAATCAATTGAATTATACAAAAGCTGAAAAACAATACCTCCACGAACTGTAATGTGAAATAATAGCAGCACGTGTAAGATAAACTAGTAACTGAGCATTTCACCTCACTTCGTCAATGCGAGTGGGCGAGCATTTCACCTCACTTCGTCAATGCGAGTGGGAATGAATATAATTGAACGATACATAATAAGTATGGAGACTTTCGAAAATAGTAAACAGTATAGGACTCAGGACAAGTGGAAAATAGACATTCTAAAATAGTAAACAGTATTAGACTCAGGCCAAGTGGTAAGTAAGGTGATAAGAATGGGTGAATTTTCAAAAATGAGTTAACCAATCAAAGATAAATAATGCATGTGTAAAATTATTACGTGGTATATTTGAAATTATTAATAATATTATTTACAAATACTTCCGGATATAGGTAGTTTTGACAAATGCGTTTAAGTTTATTGATGTGGAGAAAGTGAAACTGAGGATCAGAAAGTCGATGTATTCGAAATAGCTGGTTTAAAATGATGTTTCTAAACAATTGAATAGAATTACAAGATTGATATGATAGCAGCTTTATGATAGTGAAGTTGTAAGAATCTTTTTTATCATATAGATTGGTGATTACATGATTATTGAGGGTATCTAAATTGAGGTCTAAAAAATTAACAGTTTGACTAACGCAAGGCTCATTAGGAATTAATTCTAGGTTAGACGGGTAAAAATCAATATAAATGGGATAGGAATCATCAATGATAATACAAATTAAGTCGTCAACATATCTATATATAATATATGAATTAGAGTTAAAATGACATTCATAATAATAAAGATATAAGTTAGCGAGTATACTACTACTACAGCCACCTTGTGGTACACCAGATGTTTGTAAATAAATGTTATCACCTTGGATAATATAATTGTTGTATAACACAAAGTGCAAGAGCATAGGAAAATTTTTGACATTAAATGCATCATGATTGGAAGATATATAGTCATGATAAAGAGAGATAATAACATTATGTAAATCTTTAATGACAATATTATTAAATAGGTCTTTAAAATCAAAGGTTTGGAAACCAAGAATTTGTGGTAACTTGCTAAGGTGATTAACTAAATCAAAACTATTGTTCAAAATGAAATATCCTGAATTCCTGAATTTAAGAGATTCATTAATTCGATTTAAACAGTTAAGCAAGTACTTACTAGCTGTAGTGGTAAAGGTATTATGTCCACAAGTGACTGTTCTAAAACTGAGAGGTGATTTGTGGAATTTAGGAACCAAAGTAACATAAGGAAATTTAAAAAACTTACAATTAATATTTAATTGTGTATATAATTTTAGCATTTTAGTTTTGATTTGGATAGACTGATTATTAATGGGTTTAAAAATTTGATTATCTTTTAAGTAATTCTGTAACAGAGAAACATAATATTTTTTACAAATGATGGCATAATTATTAGAAGCTTTATCTACATAAGTTATGACAAAATGTTGTTGTAGTTCTTTGATAGCAGATAGGAGTTGTTTATAAGGATACCTAGGCTTCGTTAATTTAGTGTTTATAATAACATTTTTAAGTAGATGTAAGGTCGTATACTTCCATAGATTGAATGCTTCAATAGGAATAGAATGTGAACAAGCAAGTTGATATATGAATTTATCAAAATCAAATGATAGAGACTGAAGAAGTTGTTTAGGGTGATGGCAGAATGGAATGCGAAATTTAGACCCTTTATTCATAATATCCCTGAGTATATCATCCTGAACTATACTGAGATCCCCAGTAATAATGTGACCATGAGTGGAGTTGACAAAAGGGGCAAGATTTTGATTGCTGCATACACATGATGTAAGATCATCGGAGTTTAATGTCCTAGAAACTTCATTGTAATTGTAAATAGTTCTACCAATTGGTAAATTATATTTGAATGATTTTTGTATTTTGATATCATTTACTGGTAACAAGTGCTTATGTTTTGCAAATAAATTATTGAAGTTAAGAGAATTAAGAATAGGGTGTTTAAAAGAGATTACACAGTAAGCTATTTTAGTATGTGGATTTGGTGAATGGAGTAGGTGGTAATTTAAGAAATGTGTACGTGAAAGAAGCAGATCAAAAAATAAATGTTTAAAATGCTCATGAGTTAATTTTAATTTTAAAAAATGAGTATAAACAATACTTAATTTGCTTTTTCTGACTTTATATAACCATGTTCTAACAGGTAGAAAATTGAAAGTTTGAGAATAATTATATTGTAATTTCAAAATGTCTGCTTTGTAATCAATAGTTTTACTTAAGTTACTTTTTCCTTTGCCACGCTTATATCGCTTTTTACTAGGAGATGATGACTTTGAATAATGAAAAAGATGTTTATATACTGAAGATTTATGAGAATTGTATTCAAAACTATTGTTAACAACATTATTATTATTATAAATTTGATTTAAGCCATAGGGGAAGAGAGTTTTATATTTTTTAATGTAATAATTTTCAAATACTAATCTATCCGTGAGTGAAATTTTAATATCTAAAATATGAAGGGATACATTTTTAAATCCGTGTGTAGCAAAGTGCTGATATTCAAATTGATTTTTGGTAGGGAGATCATTAAAGACTTTATGGTCAAATTTTTTAATATGATCTCTGTGGACATTCATTCTCAGATGTAAAGGGTTGCTGGTTTGGCCAATATAGGATAAGTTACAAATAGTACAATTAAGTTTGTATATGCAATTAAAAACTTTGCAGAATTTTTGTGAAGTGGAATTATTATTAATTTGTAATGGGTCAGCATAAGGACAAGTTTTGCACCTAAGATTGTTGCATCTATTGAAGGAATATGATTTAGATTGAGAGAAGGTATGGTATTCTTCCAAATCGTCTATAACGCTTAATTGGTCAATGTTTGTCGATCTATAATTATCCCAATTCATAATAATAATAGACCGGACACTAGGTAATGAAGAAAATTTACATCACGAATTCTAATTAAAATTCCCAATATAAACCCCCCCAAAAACTATTTTGTCAGGTACGAATTTCAAATTTTAACTAATACCATAAGAATTGAATCGAAATTTTGGAGAGTAACAAAACAAGCATAGTAGAAAAGAGATTTTCATACGAAATATTCATAAATAAGCGAAGTGTGGACAAATAATTATATTCATCCGGAATGGAAGATATACAAAACTGTTAATACGTATGTGTCTGACTGAATCCCTACAACTGCGGGCAAAAGAGGGCCACATATAGTGGAAATACTTGTCTAGATTAAAATGTAAAAATAAGCAATAAAAGATATTGACGTCTGGGTTAACTAAAAGATACAGAAAAGAAAAAAATACACAAAAAAACACAATAAACTCTAATGCCTGCCGAGAGATGTCAGCACTATACACACATATATAACGATTGAATAATCGAGTGTGAAATCTACCAAAAAGAGCAATAACCCGCAGAAAAAATCATAAAAGCGATGAGAGAACTCAAACCAAAATACTCCATAATGCGAAATGTGAAGACATACCATAATCAATCAAAAGAAGGAATGAAAGGGTTAGATAAATAAAAACAATATCCAAAGAGGGCCATATTAAGACATAGATGGGCTTGTAGTTAAACTATAGAAATGCGTTAGCGATAATAATAATAAACAAAATAAAATTAAAATTAAAAAGAGAATAAACTTTGCAATAAGCGCAAATGCAGCTTTACAACAGGTTTTACCTTTTTAAAAAAGTTTTTTGCAAGTATGAAAATCAAAAAATAGATGTTTGAATTCAGAAGTAAATAATAAATATAAATGTACAATTAAAAGATGTAATAAAAGTCAGTATGTATAAAACACAAAATAATACAGAATATAAAACTTTCATCATGATATTGCGCAAAGCAGCTAATAACATAATGGATTTATAAATAAAAATTAAATGATTTTAATCGAAAATTTTTTGCATAAACTACTGTATGTACAAAAAAACCCATCTCTAGCATATCTGTTACAAATGAGTAACTATAAGCCAAGTCTAAGGATAAAGATAGAAGGTTACATATCACTACATTGGAAAGGGGGATGAGAAGAATATTAGGATTCAAAAATCACAATTAAAAGTATATAAAAGTAAATAAAAATAAAACTCTGCAAAAATGAGAATAGGCAATAATAATCAGCTCAAGACAAGAGATCAAGAATAGAGAACAATCAATCGAAACCACACAAAAAATGGCGGTCAGTTCGAAATTGCATTCTCATCAGGAGAGCCATACAATTCGAATTAAAACCGATAGAATAGCCAGTTTCTGACAATGGCGATAGTATTTAACTATAGACACCATTGGAGCTGTCTACTGGCTAGTGGAATTAGAAAAATAAATCAATTGAATTATACAAAAGCTGAAAAACAATACCTCCACGAACTGTAATGTGAAATAATAGCAGCACGTGTAAGATAAACTAGTAACTGAGCATTTCACCTCACTTCATCAATGCGAGTGGGCGAGCATTTCACCTCACTTCGTCAATGCGAGTGGGAATGAATACAATTGAACGATACATAATAAGTATGGAGACTTTCGAAAATAGTAAACAGTATAGGACTCAGGACAAGTGGAAAATAGACATTCTAAAATAGTAAACAGTATTAGACTCAGGCCAAGTGGTAAGTAAGGTGATAAGAATGGGTGAATTTTCAAAAATGAGTTAACCAATCAAAGATAAATAATGCATGTGTAAAATTATTACGTGGTATATTTGAAATTATTAATAATATTATTTACAAATACTTCCGGATATAGGTAGTTTTGACAAATGCGTTTAAGTTTATTGATGTGGAGAAAGTGAAACTGAGGATCAGAAAGTCGATGTATTCGAAATAGCTGGTTTAAAATGATGTTTCTAAACAATTGAATAGAATTACAAGATTGATATGATAGCAGCTTTATGATAGTGAAGTTGTAAGAATCTTTTTTATCATATAGATTGGTGATTACATGATTATTGAGGGTATCTAAATTGAGGTCTAAAAAATTAACAGTTTGACTAACGCAAGGCTCATTAGGAATTAATTCTAGGTTAGACGGGTAAAAATCAATATTAATGGGATAGGAATCATCAATGATAATACAAATTAAGTCGTCAACATATCTATATATAATATATGAATTAGAGTTAAAATGACATTCATAATAATAAAGATATAAGTTAGCGAGGATACTACTACTACAGCCACCTTGTGGTACACCAGATGTTTGTAAATAAATGTTATCACCTTGGATAATATAATTGTTGTATAACACAAAGTGCAAGAGCATAGGAAAATTTTTGACATTAAATGCATCATGATTGGAAGATATATAGTCATGATAAAGAGATATAATAACTTTATGTAAATCTTTAATGACAATATTATTAAATAGGTCTTTAAAATCAAAGGTTTGGAAACCAAGAATTTGTGGTAACTTGCTAAGGTGATTAACTAAATCAAAACTATTGTTCAAAATGAAATATCCAGAATTCCTGAATTTAAGAGATTCATTAATTCGATTTAAACAGTTAAGCAAGTACTTACTAGCTGTAGTGGTAAAGGTATTATGTCCACAAGTGACTGTTCTAAAACTGAGAGGTGATTTGTGGAATTTAGGAACCAAAGTAACATAAGGAAATTTAAAAAACTTACAATTAATATTTAATTGTGTATATAATTTTAGCATTTTAGTTTTGATTTGGATAGACTGATTATTAATGGGTTTAAAAATTTGATTATCTTTTAAGTAATTCTGTAACAGAGAAACATAATATTTTTTACAAATGATGGCATAATTATTAGAAGCTTTATCTACATAAGTTATGACAAAATGTTGTTGTAGTTCTTTGATAGCAGATAGGAGTTGTTTATAAGGATACCTAGGCTTCGTTAATTTAGTGTTTATAATAACATTTTTAAGTAGATGTAAGGTCGTATACTTCCATAGATTGAATGCTTCAATAGGAATAGAATGTGAACAAGCAAGTTGATATATGAATTTATCAAAATCAAATGATAGAGACTGAAGAAGTTGTTTAGGGTGATGGCAGAATGGAATGCGAAATTTAGACCCTTTATTCATAATATCCCTGAGTATATCATCCTGAACTATACTGAGATCCCCAGTAATAATGTGATATATATATATATGTATGTATATATATATATCTATATATATATATATATATATGTATGTATATATATATATCTATATATATATCTATTATATATATATATATATATATATATATGTATGTATATATATATATGTATATATATATATATGTATATATATATAATGTATATATATGTATGTATATATATATATGTATTATATATATATGTATATATATGTATGTATATATATATATGTATATATATGTATGTATATATATAT